>CAKLIZ010001320.1:24327-41247 GCA_922035795.1 Oreochromis mossambicus | reverse complement strand
ACTGATGGGACCCTCTCTGGACTCACACCAGTAAACTCCACTGTCTAGTGGAAAGACATAACTGATGTTACAGGAGGAACCAGCTGGTATTCCCCACTGAACTCCACACTGGGTCCTCTGTTGTTTTCTTGTGTTTCTTGTCAGATTCCATCTCGTAGAGCTGTCGTCCTCCTCACAGTTCAGAGATACAAAGTCACCTTCGAAGAACTGAGATCGGTTGGGGCTCATGGTCAGATGAGCTGTGAGGGAGAGGAGAATACATTCTCCATATTTCTTAACAATTGTAAACCTTCTAAAACCACTAACCACTGTGATTGGCTGCTTCTCTGTATGACAGCTTGTGACTCCTAGCAGTTTGTGGGTAGCACTGTCATGAAACGCTGTGTGGCAGGCAGAAGTTGGACCCAAGATGCAGGCACTCAGACTCGAGGGATGAACTCAAAAAACTCAGCTTTATTTGCTGACCGGGGAAAAGCACACAAAACTAAACTACACAGGGAGAATAACCTTACGCTTTGCAGAGAGCCACACGAGGAAACACACAGCTTGAGGGACGACGCGACACTGACACAAAGACACACTGGGCTTAAATACACTGAGGCAGTAATCAAGGGATGAGAGACAGGAGGGAGACACAGCTGGGAGAAATTAGGCTAACGAGACAGGGGAGAGGTGAAACTGAACACACTGACATGAGACAGACTTTCACAATAAAACGGGAAACATGAATTACTAAACAAGCACGCAGACTTGACACTGAGAGACAGAAAATAACACATGGAACTCAAACAATGCATGAAACCATAAATCCTTAAGCATGGATAAACAGAAACAAGAAACTAATAATAATCATCATCACTACGAGAATAAGAAAACAATCCATGAAGCTGAATTAAACCAAAATATAATAAACTCAAAATACTGGGTCCACCGTGACAAGTACAGTTCCTAAATTGTCAATTATTGACTTGGATTGACATTTCATTTATGGTTTTCCAGATTGCTGCTTTTTGGAACATCTAACATTCCCACTCAGTTGATTTAATGGGAGAGCATTGGAGCTCTATCTCCACTGGCTGGCTTAACTTAATTAAGTTTCATTTATATAGCTTCAAAACACAACAGCAGTTGCCTCAATGCACTCAGGTGCCTTTCTACTCCGCTGCACAATTTCCAACATTCCAGCTCAATTTCTCTGCCTACCAAATCAATATAAGTTCATTTCTCCGTCTTTACTATCTTGCTGCAGGAAGAAGATGCAGAAAGTTATCCAAAAAAAAAAAGAAAATAGTGACTAAATTTTAAATTATACGCCAATGGTACATGTTGTCATGTTACTGTGTTATATGCGACCATGGATTGTATCATACATTTGTTTATTTGTAGTAACTATGTATATTTTTAAAAATGTACTAAAATGAACTTAACAGTTAAGTTAACAGTTATGTGCTTGTCAAGCACATGCTGCTTTCACAGTGACAAAACAACAATCAAGATGCCAGGGACTGGATTCTGCTAATGTGAATGTAGTGTTTTCAGTGAAAGAAACATGTCATCATATGATAAAACAGTAAATTCTTCAGTGAGAGCTGAGTCGGCTGGTTTACCCAGTCTTATAAGCATATTTGCATAATAGCTGAAACTAGCACCACTGCCTAAGAAAGAGCTCAGTTTCATGATTGTTAATATGCAAATCTGGATGCATCAAAACAAACACAGTCTTTTCAAGAATATCATCTTTTTTTGCAAAAAAGGCTCTGGATGTTAAGGGGTTAAAGTTGTACTGTCTGAGTGTGACATGAAAGTGGGACAGGATGTGATGTCTCTGAGTTTCACCACAACATGCAACAGTAACGTGTATCTGCTTGCCTGCAGTATATTGCACTTGAAATATGCCCACAAATTCTTCCATTCATGTCACTACTTCTCTTTTCTGGATCCCATTACTTTGAAAAATGAAAAGGTGACAGATCTAAAAAGACAAGATACAATTCTGATCTATCCCACCAATGAAAAGCCTCTATGAGCTCTCCTGAAGCACTTTACAGACTTTTCTTTTATTAGAGCTGCTGAGTTTCCAACTTTGACAGAAGTTTACTGACCTTGGTTTGTTGTGCAGATCAGTAAAAAGGTCACAACTAAAGAGAAATGACACTCAGGTTAGTTTAAGGTTTTAGACTCAGGAAGGCATGCACAAAGCATTAAAAGCATGTTTAAAGTCACTAAACTCCACTTTTAAATCTTTTAACTCCACAGTATCGCAGATCAAATGCAGTGAAAAGTTGTTTGTTCTGCCTTTGACAGCTCTTCATGAACCTGTTCTATTTCACAGCAAATGTGTTTTAAAAGTCATCTTTCAAAACTGGAAACACAGTTCAAAAGCAATCTTAGCAGACAGGAGTGTTTTAATAACATACTTTTTAAAAATATTAATTTAAAAATACATTTTATATTAAAAACATAAAATGAAGCTAAAACGTAACTTGGTTAGAGTTTGTGGGGACCTTAATATATATTTTTTTAAGACTGTTGTTTCCCAAATTCTCTTTTTTATTTTTTTTAGACTTTGGTAAAGAATATCCTGGGAGCTGAAAAATGCTATAGGGGTACCAGAACGTTTTAAATAAAAGTAAATGCTATTGGAAACAAACTCAATTATCATAACTGGTACCCTAAATGAGACAACAGAACTGCAGTGCAGATGTCAGCTAGTGTAGTATTAATTCAATATGCTGTACTTACAGAGCAGCCACAGCAGTAATATTGGTTCCATTCTTTCTCTTGGTGATTGACACTTTGATCATAGTCAAACGTCATAGTCACATCTCGTTAGACACGCCTCCTTCCTGATTCTGTGACACACTGTGGTTTGGCTTTGCCCCCCTAAAAGCTTCTTTGTTTTACAGACCAGAAAGACACAAACTACTCTTTTCATGATAGTCTTTGTGTTAATATTTATCCTAAAATTTAAACTAAAAACAAATAAACTACATGTTTTGTTTCCACTGTGACATCAGTTTAGCTAAGAGGAAATGAGATGGAGGTGTTTTTTAACCTGAATCAGAGAGCCTCTCTCTGCTTTAACCACTAAAATGTGGTGAGACAAAAAAAAAGGGTACAGCTTGTCTGGTTCAAACTGGTTTCAACCTTTTTGCTCAGCTGACCCACATTAAACATCCTTTGTCTGCCTGTTGTCACAAACCAGGCCGCATGGTTTCATTCAAAAAGCTATTCATTTTAAATGAAGAAATAAAACAGAAGCCTCACACAAACCATGGATTTTGTGGTCAGTACAAGCAGTGGTGTGCATGGGTGGAATAATGGCATACACAACATTGTTCAGTGCTAACCCAAACCAAACACAACAAAAAAAACACAGGGTAGAGCACTGGCACACTAGGCCCAGTTTTGGCCATTGTTACTAATTGGAAAGATTAAAATTGAGCTACTCTACTCTACTCCTCCAGCGCCTGCATACGAGGCACAAAACAGACAAACATACCGACAGAAAGTGGGTTGTCACACACAGTGTTGGGGAGTAGCGTAATAGTATTTAAAATGCAAAATATGAATAACTGCATTCCGTTACAGTTACCATCTAAAAAGGTGGTATTCAGAATACCAGTGTGGGTTGTCACACTATCCAAAGTTCATGGGCAGGGGAGGTTATCCCAGCCTGCTTCAGGCTATTAAACAATACAGCCTGAAATAGCACTGACCAGAGCTAACACAGCTTAGAATCACCATTTAACTTAACTTGTATATTGTCAGCCTGCTGGAGGAAGCTGAAGTACGTGAGATAAACACATGCAGGAATAGGTTGAACACGTGAGATGGCACTGTAAGTCACCGATTAAGCACATCTAATAAAAGTAAAAATTATTTAAGATAAAGGTACTCATCCTCCTGCTCATCTGGGGGAACATCAGCGGTTTCCCAGGCCATCCAAGAGACATAATCTCTTATTTTTTATATTTTTAAATGTTACCACTGTTTAATTTACACAATATTTTTTATTATTTCACTTGAAATCTGTAAAATTTTATAAAAGCTTTATAAGTAATCTGGTGTAGTGGAAGCATCGGTTTCACACAAACCGATTTCTAACAGATGGAGAAGTTGGAGGGTTTTTTTTCAGTTTTTCCTGAACAAGCCCACCTCCCTGGTGGATTTTCTTTGTTTAGGGTTTTTGAGATATCCCGTCTAACACATGACTAATTAATGTGAAAGCCTCTGTTAAAATCTGACAAGAGTGATGTTTTTACTATTCATCATGTGGTGTGCTAAACCAAATGTGATTTGTGCTAACATGTGAGATTTTCAATTATTTTGAGCAAAGTATTTCAAAACATTACTCTAATACAGGGGTGGGGGACTCTAGCCCCCGAGGGCCGGAGTCCTGCAGCTTTTAGATGTGCCCTTGATCCAACACAGCTGATTTAAATGGTTAAATTACGTCCTTAACATGTATTGAAGTTCTCCAGAGGCCTGGTAATGAACTAATCATTTGATTCAGGTGTGTTGACGCAGACTGATATCTAAAATCTGCAAGACACCAGTCCTTAAGGCTTGGAGCTCCCCACCCCTGCTCTAATAGAACTACACAAAGTAAAAAACAAACATACAATGATATTAAATTTTAAACTTGATTTGTTGCACTTTTGTCTTTTTGTGGCAAATTAATGAAACTCAAACCTTACCTGTAGCGAAGTGGAGACAGTCACTAAATCTGAACAAAACAGAGGAAATGTTTTTTTGATTTTTCGATTTTTCTTTAAGATAATTTAAGTACTGCGGTAAAGAAACTATCAATCTAAACTATTTATCTTCTGTCCCCTGTAGTAGGCATAAGAATCTGTCTCATCTTATTGAATTCGCCACAACTAAGAACCAGCAAATTCAGATCCTAGTTTATCTTAATCATGCTGTGAACACAGTTGTGCTGAAGCATCTGACCTTTTAGTTTCTTCTCTAAAACCTGGTTGCCTATTTTCAGGTTAATGTAAACAGAGGGCCACCTGTTTGGAGGTTTTGGGCAATGTTGTTGTTGTTGGGTTTATGTTTTATTATTGTCATTCATGCTTAGAAATTTATAATCATTTATGCTTATAAATATATGATTGTTTGTAGATTGATAGAGGTTTGATCCTTAGCAGTCTGCAAAGACTCTGTGTGCCAGACTGTTCTGGCATACACACACATCCTAAGGTCATGAGAGAGGTCATACCGTCTCTTTCTAATTTATACTTTAGGAGGACACCTACTCTGTATATGCTTAAAACAAATCATCCTAGGTGAACTTCAACACCTTTGTTCCTCTTTTGTTAAGACATAGAAAAACGCACCACACAAAAATACTGCATAAGGAAACGCTTGCCTTATATGCATATAGTGTATAAACTCAAAATGCACATTTCACTTAAAAAATAAGATGTGAAAATGTGAACAAATCAACTTGTTAGAGATATTCATCTCCTGTTGAAAACCAAACAAAAAAGAAATAAGTCTTCTCATCAGGTATTGATGCTTCTTTCCTGTATGACACAAAAAATAGGAGACAGACGTTTGCTTGTTTTTTTAAGTTAATTCCCAATAAAACTAACTGTAAGATGTTTAACTACATTGCTGTTTGCATTATTGTTGTCCTAAATTATCACCTTTTAAGTGTTTGTGCTAATAACATCATGTACAGTCAGACAGGCATGGGGAACAGCACTGACTGGGAGAGGCTTTGAATATATCATTTATGAAACTCCAAAAAATAGTCTGTCCACTATAAGACAGAGGAGAACAGCACAGGGATAAATCCTGCAGGTGTGACAGCAGGTGTGTGACTCCTGTTTTCCATGTGGAGACACAGTTTACACTAATCTGTCTTTGGTGGCTTTTTTTGCACCAACTGTGACATTCACTAGTAGAACTGACACATAAAGCGAAACAACAGTTACACTACACTAACTACACAAGACAACACACCAACTTGAGACTCCATACACGGTAAACATCACAAATCAATCACCTATCAAAACTCGCTCTCTCTTTCTTTCGCTCACTCTCTCTCGCGCCGGTGTCACTCCTAAAACTTCCCCCTCTTCCTAAACAACCAAATGCCACATTTTGCCATATCATTTTTTGATTGGTCGACATGGTACATTTTTCCACCAATAGGAAAGGACTGTTTTTTTGTTTTTATAACTCCAAAGCTGAGAGTGTTTGCTAGCGCTGTCCGTAGAAAACACAGTTTTTACTGTTTCTTCCCGCTGTAAACACCACTGTTTTATTCAGAAAAAAACATTGCGTGTATTTTTTATCGTAACTCTGGTTTTACGTGGCCTATCAACACAATTTAAGAACTAGTATATATATATAGTTTGAAGGCAGCACTTTAGACCGAAGTTGAAAGTGAGCCATCTCTGGGTCCATCAACCCCAGAGGGTTAATCAGAAAGCCTTGAGTTAGCTAGTTATGAAATTGTTAGGTTTATCTAAGTAAAACCCTTTGCTGGAACAAAGAGACAATCTACTACAATTAGCAAAAGCAAGGCGCAAGACACCAGAGCTCTTTGTTTGATCTCATGCACGAGGGAGATGACCAGACCAAGCGCTGTTCCTGCCACTTGAACCCCAGTCACTCTCAGTCAGCTCCGCCGTAGCACTGCTCTTTATTGTGGCTACATGAATATGCATAGTCTCATTAACATGTGACATCTCAAACAGGCATATATGTGAACAAAAAGTACCCGTGTGTGTGTGTGTGTGTGTGTGTGTGTGTGTATGTGTCAAGATATGACCCTGTGAACGACTCCCAAAGCTGGTGCCATGAGTCCAGCTGCCCACCTAAACAAAAGGCTCTTTTACTCAAACAGATATAGATGTGTTTGCCATACCATATATCAGAAAGAGAAAATACAACCTCTCTCATGACCCTAGGAGGTGTGTGAGGAGAGGAGAGGAGTGAACGTACTCCTCTTTTCACGGTACACAGGGTTGTTGCAGACCTCCTAGGATGAGACATTCTATCAATCTACAAATTATTATATATTTCTAAGCATACAGGATTATATGTTTCTAAGCATAAATGACAATCCAAAAATATAACCCTGACAGTAATGGGCTAATGTTTAAAGCTTTCACTTGAGTAAAGTAACTCATATTACTGCTACTGATGTAATATTAGCTAAGTTCACAGCATATTCCATAAATCTCCATGCCATAACTAACTGCATCACACTCAGTGCATTTCAATCATTTCTCCAGCGAGTTTGATAGCTAGCAAAATAATAATCATAATTTTAAAAAATAGCATGTGTAACGTACACGTATTGGAAAATTATTTACTAGGACTCACCTATCATGTGACTGGATAGCGCAAACTCCGCCATTGTCATTTTCCATCAAACACTCATTAAAACAGCAACCTCCAGGTATGTTAGTGGACTCATCCCTGACTGTTAGGGGGAAGGGCGGGGTCACACGTTGAAACAGACAGAGGCGCAAGGCAGCCCAAGCAGAGAAATTTAGCTTTTATATTTTGTGACTCATTTTATTTCTCTATCTGGTAAGAAAACTATTCAACCAGATAGTTATTTGTGGTGAATGAAATACAGTTACACTTTCAAGCACTTTTAAACACCACATCTGAAATTCAAGCACTTTTCAAACCTTGAAAAGACAGTATTAAAATTCAAGCATTTTCAAGGATTTCAAGCACCTGTACGAACCCTGTTTAAATGTCAGGCACTTTTCAAAACTGATGTGTAGAAAAAGAGATATGAAAAAGCTTGATAGGTGTTGCATGCATGCATCTGTGTGGTCTTCAGCTCACAAACACTCGTGCTAAACAACTGAGGGCTCCGAGTATGCTTTTCTGCTTTGCAGGTGCTGCAGCAGCATTGACAACAGCCCACTTGACTGTTAGACCACAGCCAGTTCGAAAGTACGGGTGGCCCCTGTGTGCTGCTGTCAAAACAAAAGTGAAGACACAAAAACGCAAAGAGTAACAGCCCAGAAACTGGACTTCAAGCATTTATTGAATACCACGAAGACAAATACAGGACTTAAATAAATAAAAGTCTCTACAAAGTGTCTGAAATTTCCCTGAACTCAATAACTTCTAAAATTCCACATTTTTAATATGAAGTCTGAGTCTTTTCTCCTTGTGGGTCAAAAGACCAAGTTTCTGTTTCTGTTAAATATGAAAGAAATGTTGTAAAAAATGCACAGTTCTTAAATCAAACAGCGTAACTGTAAAATCAGTTGATTTTAGGTGCAGTATATTTAATAGAGCCATGGAAATTTTAAATACGTTTTAAATACACATCAAATCTTTGGCTTTTTATTTCTTATTTTTTTTATTTCCCAAGTAGATTCAGAAGTACAGAAGTATTAACATGAAGTTTAACAGGTGGCTGCTCAAAGCCACTTCTTGTTCTAATAAAGTCAGAGTTTAACATTCATGAATGCAGAAAGCTGTAACAGAGAAACAACACTGGTGTTCACATTGATGGAAAAACTTTGAAACAAGGAGTCAGGTAGGAAGATCTCTATGATCTCTGACAGTTGCTAAAGCTTAGCAAAATAATCTGTGTTCAATAACGCATAAAACAGCAAGTAAAAAAATATATCACTAATCCTCACCTCATTGTGAGGAGGAATTGGAGAAATTTGTCCTTTAAAGTTTGTTTAACATGGTAAACTGTGGTTTTTTTTTTAAAGCACTCTCCTCTGCTGAGGTTATCACTAGAGATGGGCCGTAACGCGTTACTGTAATCCGATTACTTTTTTCAAGTAACGAGTAAAGTAAGGGATTACTATTGCAAAAAGGTAATTAGATTACCTTTACTTTCCCGTAAGCACGCTGCGTTACTGCGTTACTAAAACTGTGATTCTTTTGCGAGAGTGTCTCATGACAATGATGTAAGCGAGTGCGACGTTCGTGGCAACAGTTGTGTGCAGATCAACAATGGATAATATATGGAGTGCGGGAGAAAGTATGACCGTGTGTAACAGAGTTAGAAAATAGCTTAATGAATTTCCTCAAAATTGATGTGCTTTTTGAATAGTTGGAGCCACCTGGTGGACAAATACCGCAACTGCAACTGTTAAGGTTCCAAATTGCTGCACAGCGCATGCCTCAGCAAAGGAAAATACTCCCAAGCTGGTGGTAGGTGCTTGTGAGCGATGCTGTTGTTAATTTTGTATGTGTATTAATGAGAACATTTTTATAGTGGTAATTGTCAACATGTATTTTGATTGTAAGCAGTACTAGCATGTATCCTGAAAGTTACAGGCATTTTGATGCATTTTTAGTTAGCATGCTAAGCTAATACTCGTTAGCTAGTCGGGTGCTTTTTGATTTGCACTCAGCTCTAATGTTTCTCTATGAGATTGTAATTGAGCTAATTCTTGTTAACAGAACTGAATGTTGCAGTTGCTTTGCACACTGTTGATGACGACTGTGTGCTGTTTTCTTTGTACCAGGTAGGCGCTGTTAAGTATAAGTTTTAATTGATGCTGTTGTATAGGAAAAAAATGATGAACAATGATGATTGTTTTATTATAGAAAAGCTGTTTATATATGTTATTGTTGTCGTTGGTTAGGAAAAAGGAGATATAATGTCTCTTATCACTCAGTTACCACAAGGAGAAAAATAAATAGTACTGCCACTATATGATCACAGGTTTGATTTCAGCTAGAACTTTTAAAGAAAGACTTTGTTGATGTTGTGTTGTATAAATATATCTTAGTCATTTGTTAAGTGTTATGTTTGGAAAAAAAAAAGAAAATACTCCCAAGCTGGTGAACTGAATGTTGCAGTTGCTTTGCACACTGTTGATGACGACTGTGTGCTGTTTTCTTTGTACCAGTTGCCAGAATAAAGAGGGAGCCCAGAGTAAGGGCAAGTCCAGCGTCACAGTGCCGTCCTTTCTACATGGGCATATCACACCACTTGCACCATAGACTCACAGAACAGCAACAGCTACACGTGCAGCGTTTAAACCGTGGAAGTACTGACCTTACTTTGAGTTTGATTCCATAAAAAGTGACAAAAACAGTAGCATCCGCTGTTCACTGCGTGGGAAGAAAGCTTCTTTTTACAGCGAAAAAACCCCTAAACTTCCGAGCAAGCACCGAGTACGCTACCGCGAAATGGGAAATTCACAGAGAAACTCTCAGATTCTTCCACTGACCGCTGCGGCACACCTACACCAGGACAAACATCCGCCTACCCCACTCCTGCTATACAGGTGAAAATAGAGTAACAGGACCACTAGTCTTTGATTTTATTTATTTTCTGCTGTGTTTCACTTGCATCTATTTGAAAGACTGAGTGTAAACACAAAGAAATATTTTATTTTATGTGCAGGAATGTGCAGAAAATAGGTTTAAATGTTAAACAAATTTCTTCCAGTCAGAGAATGTTGCATATAATTTAATTTTTGCTTGATGCATAAAGTTAAGAGATTGAAACTAATAAAACAAATTTTAAAAGGATACTTTTCCATTTGATTACATTTTATATGATGGATTAGGCCAGGGGTCGGCAACCCGCGGCTCCGGAGCCGCATGCGGTTCTTTAGTCCTTATTTTGCGGCTCCGGGTGGTTTGGGAAAATAGAAGTATTTCGCTGAAGTGCATTTTATTTGTGTTTAGTTCTTTTTTTTAACTTGTAGTTCTAAATTGGAAGATTATTGTGATTTTGAAATATAAAAATAAAATTATATCTTATTATTTTTTCATCGCTCAAAATAAGCGTCACACTCGCTGAAGCCGGTATACCCGCCGAAACGCCGTGCATTTATCGAGACTTTCGACCCCAGGTAGGCCAATTATGGATCTTCGGATCCACATTATATCGGCAGCTGTTCTCCACCGTGAACTATGTTAAAAACAAACACCGCTCACCCCTCACAGATGACAGCTTACAGTCCTGCGTAAAGATGAAAGCCTCGATTTGCAGACGCTGTGCGCAGAGGTTTGGGACCAGAAGTCTCATTGTAAACATATCACGGAAGACCCGACAATGGTTGCATGAACATGCTTTTCAGCATCTCTTTATTGACCACTTTTCACACACGGTTGCTGTACGCATACAGCCGGCTGTAGCTTTTCAGCTCACAGCCCGACAACACAACAGCAGAGAGAGCACAGGCTTTAAGGCGGCGAGGCGCGATTGCGGGTGCCGCTCAGGTGCGTCCGACTCGCATGCAGCGGCACTGCAGACCATGCCCCGCCACACACATTAACCAGGTAAAATACATATTTAGTCAGAATTTTGCAAATATCTATTTTTCATTTTTCAGCAGCATAGTGCTTTTTTCCAATTACTTTTTAAAAGTCAGGTCAAGGCTCCAAAAGCCCGAAGGCGATATAAGGGTGGCGGCTCACAACAGTTTTTGTTTGCTACATGGATAATTTTAGTTCAGCTGGGTGTCTTTCCTTTTGTTATATTTCTTTAAGAGTTCAAAATGTGTTATTTACATAAATAAAATGTAATTTTCTCTGTAGCACTTCATGGATTTTATAAGCAACACACCTTAGTTGCTCTGTGGATTCTTTTAAAAAGCAGTTAAAAACTTTTCTGTTCAAATAAGCCTTTTGTTGATCTACGTATTTTATATTGTTTACATTATTTACATTTGATCTTTAACATAATATATTGATTGTATTGTTTATTTTAATATTTGTGTACAGCGCTTTGTGACTGCCTGTCTGTGAGAAGCGCTTAATAAATAAACTTTACTTACTTACTTTAGTTGTTCACACAAAGCGTAAAGGTAAAAAAAAACAATATATACAGTGTTATCTTCATTTTAGATTTCAAAAAGTATTTGCGGCTCCCAGTGTTTTCTTTTCCGTGGAAACCGGGTCCAAGTGGCTCTTTGGGTGTTAAAGGTTGCTGACCCCTGGATTAGGCAGAAAGTAGAATTGGGCTGAAAGATCTCTCGCTTTATCACCTATTCAGGTTGTAAATGTTTTTAAAAAGTAACTAAGTAACTAATTACTTTTGAAAATAAGTAATCAGTAAAGTAATAGGATTACTTTTGGGGGGAAGTAATCAGTAATTAGTTACTGATTACTTTTTTCAAGTAACCAACACTGGTTATCACTGTGCGAGATATAATAATAGAATAGAATAGAATAATCCTTTAATTGTCCCACAAGGGGGAAATTTGGTTGTAACAGCAGCAAAAAGACACATATACAAACAAACAGTACACAGGACACAGAACAGAAACATACACAGTTTTTCTTAAATATTTACATTAAGGACAATAATCATTAACATCAGTTTGAAGTCACTGTCTGCTGTCGATGTGATGGTTTAAGTCAGAGAGGGACCAGCAGCTGGACACCAAATGTATCATTAGAGATGTGTGCTCAGGTGGACAGGATTAGACTGTGTGAAGGCCTTAGAGGACAGCTGTGATCACTATTCACAGAGGTGGGTCGAGTATCCAAAAACTGTAGCATTACCTGTGCGTGGAGCTAGACGGCGCTAACTTGTTAACGAGCTTAATTGCGCTAACGTGTTGATGCCATGCAGCCCCACGTACGGGGTGATCACCGTTAACTTGCTAACAGAGATTTGCCGCGTTAATGCGGTTAGGGCGTTAACGCCATTTTAATGAGATTAATGCTGACAGCACGTTCCCGTAAACAGGCACACACTCAAGAGGTTCAGCTTTATGTTTCACTGCAGGGTCCCTTCATTCTTCACATATCTATGTCGAGCAGAGTGTAAATCCTGAGGCTGAACGGCCTTTGTACAAGCACACACGCTTCTTAGCAGGGCAAAGCTATGAGTTGGAAAAATCAGAGAGCTCCTTACATCTCAAGGTGTCGCTAATTTGCATTGCAGCACGATTTTTAAAATGAAGTTGCTAATCCAGCTGCTAATCCAAATGCTAAATCCTGAGCGAGCAGGAAAGGGAAATGGATTTTGAAATGACTGGAATCGCCATTTTAAAAAGTATTTTGAAAATCAGTTTATTAAATTGGAATTCAAAAATGGTTTTTGAAACCAATTTTGAAATGAAGTTTAAAAAAAAAAAAAAAAATTGTTTATTCAATTGGAATTCAAAAATGAATTTACAGATGCAGAATTTATTCTACAATTCATCATTTAAGCACAGAATTCTTTATTTTGATGCAAGTGGCTCTTGTGGTCCTCCATACAATGAGCCCAAACACATCGCCCGGGTAACGAAGGAGTGGCTTTGTAAGAAGCATTTCAAGGTACTGGAGAGGCCTAGCCAGTCTCCAGATCTCAACCCCATAGAAAATCTTTGGAGGGAGTTGAAAGTCTGTGTTGCCCAGCGACAGCCCCAAAACATCACTGCTCAAGAGGAGATCTGCATGGAGGAATGAGCCAAAATCCCAGCAACAGTGTGTGAAAACCTTGTGAAGACTTACAGAAAATGTTTGCCCTCTGTCATTGCCAACAAAGTATTGAGATGAACTTTTGAGATATTGACGAAATACTTATTTTCCACCATCATCTTTTTAAGTGGGAGAACTTGCACAATTGGTGGCTGTACAAACGGGTTACGTTTGTGTATGGGATTTCCCATGCTCCCCTGAATGCACCATAGGTGAGCATGTCTGCAGCTTCAGTTCACAGACAAACAGCAGCCGAGCAACTGACAGTGTGTGTGTTCATAAGACCTTAAGTTAATGTTGTAGTTCACTCAGTTATGTTGGTTGTTTAACCATGAGTGTATGTGATGACTTACCAGCAGTTTTCTGCTTCTGTTTAAATTAGAGATGGACCGATCCGATATTACGTATCGGTATCGGTCCGATACTGACCTAAATTACTGGATCGGATATCGGTGAGAAATAAAAAATGTAATCAGATCCATTAAATATCAAAAAAACACCTCACAAAACTTGCTACACACGTAACTCGGCTCAAAACCGTAGCACGTTGGAGCAGTATGCATCACGTGATAGAGCGGCTGTGTGTATTTGGAGCCTCGCTACCAAACCAGCATTTCATCTCCGAGAAAGTTATCCCAGAGAGAAGTAAAGCAAGTGTGTAAGTTCATCTCTGAATGTTTGTAAAGCGTTCCCATGTTAAGCTTAACAACCGATATATGGGGCGACTGCCTCTCTCTCTCCCTCCCCTTCCTGCTGCTACTTCAATCTTGAAACTGCTTAATGATCAGCTGATCGGCTTTTCTGTCGCGAGTCCGTCTCTCTTCTTTGTTTTTGGCCCACTTTGCACCAGAAAGAGGAAACCAGCGGCTGAACAACAGCAGCACGTTTAAACTTGATAAGCTGTTGTCAGAATTTATTTAATATTACTTTCTACACCAGGATCCTTTTCTACGTAGCTGACGGCTGGTAACTGCAGGGGCGGATCTAGCAAAGTTTAGCCAGGGGGGCCGATAGGGCATGAACAGGGAAAAGGGGGCACAAAGACATACTTTTCTTTCTTATTCTCATTTAAAATGTCTAGCTTTTAATAAATAATTATCTGAATCTTACACCCAAAGTTTTAATCTGATGTAAAATGTATAGAAGTCCATTACTCTATATAGTAACTGTTAAGTCTAATATACCCTAGTAAGCTATAGTACTTTTTCCTTTGGGAAGGTACCATCTGTGAATTCTGCAATTCTGTTGAAGAAAGACGTTGAATCTATTTAATTATTCTTGAAAAATAATTTATTTCTGTGCATTTTGTTTCACCCTGCATCAAATTAAAGTTGATTACATCGATTAAGCATGATGAGGTGGAGGGTGGGGGGTGGTTCCCTATTTTTTTTGCTGGGAGTTTGCAACCCTATTAGTTAGGTTGCTTAATATTTCTGCTAAATACTCTTTAAAATACCAGAATAGGGAGGATGGAGTAGGTTTAAGTTTATTAGATTGATCAGTGTTGCTGAACTATGAAATATTTTGGGCGCAGTGTATTTTTTACATACAGGTATAACAGAATAGCTTTAGTGTTGTTGTTTATTTAAACTTGAGTATGAACTTATACAAAATGCAGCAAGATATTAAAAAAACAGTTTTATTGATTAAAAAACACTATATCGGATTCATATCGGTATCGGCAGATATCCAAATTTATGATATCGGTATCGGACATAAAAAAGTTGTGTCGTGCCATCTCTAGTTTAAATGAGGTTATGTATAAGTGGCTGTTCGCTAGCATAATAGATTTGATTACTAACTAACATCTAGCAGAGAGGTTTGTTGTTATTGTGTTGTTGGTTCTGTGTACTAGATGATAAACAGTGTAAAGCTGCCTTGATTGCATAGATGTTTGTGGTGTGTTAATACGTAATGTCTAATTTTAAGTTTACGTAAACAGTCTAAAGTAATATGCCAGCTTATTTAGTTATATACTATATATGAGTAGGTAGGGATGGGTACCGGCACCGGTTCTGACATAAACGGTAGTAACCAGACCGAAAAGCAGCGCACATTTCGGTGCTTTTTTTCAGTTTTTTTTTTCCCCTGAGATGTCATACACTTTGGATTCTAGCCAATCATTTTACCTTTCCAAGCGTAGTGGGTGGGCCCAGGTACGTACGTTCTTTTAGAGCAGAGCTACAGATTAAAAATGTCCAAGGCTAAGCGGTCGAAAGTCTGGCTGTACTTCACGGCAAAAGATGCAAACTCAGCAGCCTGCAACAAGTGCCTTAAGGTGATACTGTGCAAAGGAGGTAACACCTCGAATCTGATGAAACACCTGGCGACGTATAGCATTTTGTTGAAAGCCGAGAAATGCGCCGTAGTTTATAGCTTGCTGCGCGACCTCACACCGTGCACATCTATTGCGGGTGTGGTGCCTGTTATCGGAGCCGGAGTTAGCAACATCCCCCAAGAACCAGAAGAGGGAAGTCCTGGCCCCTAGCCCTGCCAGCGTAGCAGAAATGATGACGGATGATGATGGCAGCAGCAGCCGTTCTTCTCTGGGCGAGTAGCTTAATGTTGTTCATGTGTCATTTATGTTGAGTACGCTAACCACGTTATTAAATTAATGCACGTAAGGTGAACTAGCAAACACCGTCGTAGTTGCATGCGGCTGTCTTCTTGTTTGATGGCAGATACTCCCTTCACCCTGGCCAAAAAGGCTAAAATGACCAAAGAAAAAGTGGAAAACAGCTAAACATGAGAGGTTTTTGGACAAAGTTTGTGTGTTCTCCATTCTTTAAGCACCGGTTCGAGCACCGTTTAAGCACCGGCAAGGTTTCAAAAGTACCGGTTTGGTACTGGTACCGGATAAAACCTAAACGATACCCATACCTATATACAGTGTTGGTCAAGTTACTTGAAAAAAGTAATCAGTAACTAATTACTGATTACTTCCCCCAAAAAGTAATCCTGTTACTTTACTGATTACTTATTTTCAAAAGTAATTAGTTACTTAGTTACTTTTTAAAAACACGATTTACAACCTGAATAGGTGATAAAGCAATAGATCTTTCAGCCCAATTCTACTTTTTCTGCATAATCCATCATACAAAATGTAATCAAATGGAAACGTCTCCTCTTAAAACTTTAAACTTTAAATCTTTTAACTTTATGCATCAAGCAAAAACTTAATTATACAGTGGCTTGCAAAAGTATTCGGCCCCCTTGAACTTTCGCACATTTTGTCACATTACAGCTACAAACATGAATCAATTTTATTTGAATTCCACGTGAAAGACCAATACAAAGTGGTGTACACGTGAGAAGTGGAATGAAAATCATACATGATTCCAAACATTTTTTACAAATAAATAACTGCAAAGTGGGGTGTGCGTAATTATTCAGCCCCCTTTGGTCTGAGTGCAGTCAGTTGCCCATAGACATGGCCTGATGAGTGCTAATGACTAAATAGAGTGCACCTGTGTGTAATCTAATGTCAGTGCAAATACAGCTGCTCTGTGACGGCCTCAGAGGTTGTCTAAGAGAATA
>CAKLIZ010001320.1:5086-23927 GCA_922035795.1 Oreochromis mossambicus | reverse complement strand
TCTAATCTGGCTGAGCTGGAGCTGTTTTGCAAAGAAGAATGGGCAAGGATTTCAGTCTCTAGATGTGCAAAGCTGGTAGAGACATACCCTAAAAGACTGGCAGCTGTAATTGCAGCAAAAGGTGGTTCTACAAAGTATTGACTCAGGGGGCTGAATAATTACGCACACCCCACTTTTCAGTCATTTATTTGTAAAAAATGTTTGGAATCATGTATGATTTTCGTTCCACTTCTCACGTGTACACCACTTTGTATTGGTCTTTCATGTGGAATTCCAATAACATTGGTTCATGTTTGTGGCTGTTATGTGACAAAATGTGGAAAAGTTCAAGGGGGCCGAATACTTTTGCAAGCCACTGTAAGTAACATTCTCTGACTGGAAGAAATTTGTTTAACATTTAAACCTATTTTCTGCACATTCCAGCACATAAAATAAAATATGTTTTTGTGTTTACACTCACTCTTTCAAATAGATGCAAGTAAAACACAGCAGAAAATAAATAAAATCAAAGACTAGCGGTCCTGTTGCTCTATTTTCACCTATAAAACAGGAGTGGGTTAGGCGGAGGTTTACCCTGGTGCAGGTGTGCCACAGCGGTCAGTTGAAGAATCCACGAGTTTCTCTGTGAATTTCACATTTCGCGGTAGCGTACTCGGTGCTTGCTTGGAAGTTTAGGGTTTTTTTCGCTGTAAAAAGTTTTCTTCCCACGCACAACGGACACTAATGTTTTTGTCACTTTTTATGGAATCAAACTCAAAATAAGGTCAGTACTTCCACACTGTAAAAAAAATATTGTAGAATTTACGGTGAACTACTGGCAGCTGTGGTTGCCAGAATTTCACCGTGAAAAATAAATTGTAAATGTAGAACACAAAACGGTATCCTATTTTGGTAACCTTACATTTCACAGTAAATAATTATTCTTCTGGTTTACCTGCAGTCTTGAGGTGTTCAACAGGAGAGTTGTACGTCTCTATGGTGCATTCTGCTCCACACTGATTTGGATCACCACCCTGAAAAACAGATTACGTCATTAAACAGTATCTACAGAAATGTTGTGTACGACTAAAGCAGAAGCCACCAGTGCAATGTGAGCCCAAATTATCTCCAGCATGCAAAACATGGTTCCTTTAACTACAGTTTTATCTATTTATTTCCATAACTTAAAGGATTAACAACTTCAAAGGCATCTTGGTATAGCAGTAGTTTGAAACATAATGGATTTTGGTTAAAAAAAAAAAAAAGTACTACTTTTGAATATCTTACCATCACTAATGTCACACAGTACATCTGATTAAGACTCAGCTGATTGCTCACCTGTTACACATATCTGGATCCCTTGACCGCCTCACAAAGCTTGGAAATACCCTCATCAGATAATATTGTTTCAGTTTTAAGAAGTGTAGTGAACTTATTCAGAGTATATGACTGACCCAACTCATATATTTTTTAAAATTTCCTCTACAATGGTCAGGATGGCAGAAGCAGGTTGCAATGAAATACATAACCCTAAATAAATCAAAAAGGAACATTGTCTTTAGCTGCTCCTGTTAAATTAAACAGGTGTTTGGTTCACAGTAAAGCTAGCTAAAATCTTCAACCTGCTGCATTAGCATGAACTTTCCAGAAAACTAAACAGGACTGAAAGCGAAGCCTGTAACAGAGGAACGCTTTCAATGCAACAAGAAAACTGACCAAGCGAACTATGGTTACAGCTGATATACGTTTCAAGTCTAATGATATACTTACATTGAAAGAGAAGGTTGTTGATTTGGCGCAGGGTGCTGGGGGCACTCCCTTGTTGAGCGGAGTCAGTCTGGACCGTTAGAAGTGGCGCTATCTTCTTCTTCGTTGGTTTGGCGGACTACACGCTTCCAAGGAGTATTGGTGCCCTCTGCTGTTGCAGTACCTCACAGTCAGACAGCTATTTCTGACAACATAGTACCCTCCTCGTCTAAGATATATAACTTTTTTAAACACCCATCTCGCCCCTGCGGGCGGTTTATCCTTCAAGCTCTGGTCCTCTACCAGAGGCCTGGGAGCTTGAGAGTCCTGCGCAGTATCTTAGCTGTTCCCAGGACTGCGCTCTTCTGGACAGAGATCTCCGATGTTGTTCCCGGGATCTGCTGGAGCCACTCGCCTAGCTTGGGAGTCACCGCACCTAGTGCTCCGATTACCACGGGGACCACCGTTACCTTCACCCTCCACATCCTCTCGAGCTCTTCTCTGAGCCCTTGGTATTTCTCCAGCTTCTCGTGTTCCTTCTTCCTGATATTGCTGTCATTCGGAACTGCTACATCGATCACTACAGCCGTCTTCTTCTGTTTGTCTACCACCACTATGTCCGGTTGGTTAGCCACCACCATTTTGTCCGTCTGTATCTGGAAGTCCCACAGGATCTTAGCTTGGTCATTCTCCATCACCCTTGGGGGCATCTCCCATTTTGACCTCGGGACTTCCAGGTTATACTCGGCACAGATGTTCCTGTACACTATGCCGGCCACTTGGTTATGGCGTTCCATGTATGCCTTGCCTGCTAGCATCTTGCACCCTGCTGTTATGTGCTGGATTGTCTCTGGGGCATCTTTACACAGCCTGCACCTGGGGTCTTGCCTGGTGTGATAGACCCCAGCCTCTATGGATCTTGTACTCAGAGCTTGTTCTTGTGCTGCCATGATTAGTGCCTCTGTGCTGTCTTTCAGACCAGCTTTGTCCAGCCACTGGTAGGATTTCTGGATATCAGCCACCTCCTCTATCTGCCGGTGGTACATACCGTGCAGGGGCCTGTCCTTCCATGATGGTTCCTCGCCTTCTTCCTCTTTCTTGGGTTTCTGCTGCCTGAGGTATTCACTGAGCACGCTGTCAGTTGGGGCCATCTTCGTGATGTATTCGTGGATGTTTCTTGTCTCATCCTGGACTGTGGTGCTGACACTCACCAGTCCCCATCAAGTGCGGGATCTACCAAGGAGATGCTCTGTCCCCACTGCTGTTCTGCATAGGCCTGAACCCCCTCAGTGAGATCATTAACAAGACTGGCTACGGATACCGACTACGAAACGGAGCGGTTGTCAGCCACCTCCTGTACATGGATGACATCAAGCTGTATGCCAAGAGTGAACGAGACATCGATTCACTGATCCACACTACCAGGCTATACAGCAATGACATTGGAATGTCATTCGGACTGGAGAAGTGTAGTCGGATGGTAACAAAGAGAGGGAAGGTAGTCAGAACTGAGGGGATTGAACTACCAGAAGGCAACATTGCAGACATAGAGGACAGTTACAAGTACCTGGGGATCCCGCAGGCGAATGGGAACCATGAAGAGGCCGCTAGGAAAGCTGCAACCACCAAGTACCTGCAGAGGGTCAGGCAAGTCCTGAGGAGTCAGCTGAACGGTAAGAACAAGATCCGGGCCATCAACACCTACGCCCTGCCCGTGATCAGGTACCCTGCTGGGGTAATAGGCTGGCCAAAGGAGGAGATAGAAGCCACTGACATAAAGAAAAGAAAGCTCCTGACCATGCATGGAGGGTTTCACCCCAAGTCCAGCACCCTGAGGCTGTACGCTAAGCGGAAGGAATATATATATATATATATATATACACACAGGGAGTGCAGAATTATTAGGCAAGTTGTATTTTTGAGGAATAATTTTATTATTGATCAACAACCATGTTCTCAATGAACCCAAAAAACTCATTAATATCAAAGCTGAATGTCTTTGGAAGTAGTTTTTAGTTTGTTTTTAGTTTTAGCTATTTTAGGGGGATATCTGTGTGTGCAGGTGACTATTACTGTGCATAATTATTAGGCAACTTAACAAAAAACAAATATATACCCATTTCAATTATTTATTTTTACCAGTGAAACCAATATAACATCTCCACATTTACAAATATACATTTCTGACATTCAAAAACAAAACAAAAACAAATCAGCGACCAATATAGCCACCTTTCTTTGCAAGGACACTCAAAAGCCTGCCATCCATGGATTCTGTCAGTGTTTTGATCTGTTCACCATCAACATTGCGTGCAGCAGCAACCACAGCCTCCCAGACACTGTTCAGAGAGGTGTACTGTTTTCCCTCCTTGTAAATCTCACATTTGATGATGGACCACAGGTTCTCAATGGGGTTCAGATCAGGTGAACAAGGAGGCCATGTCATTAGTTTTTCTTCTTTTATACCCTTTCTTGCCAGCCACGCTGTGGAGTACTTGGACGCGTGTGATGGAGCATTGTCCTGCATGAAAATCATGTTTTTCTTGAAGGATGCAGACTTCTTCCTGTACCACTGCTTGAAGGAGGTGTCTTCCAGAAACTGGCAGTAGGACTGGGAGTTGAGATTGACTCCATCCTCAACCCGAAAAGGCCCCACAAGCTCATCTTTGATGATACCAGCCCAAACCAGTACTCCACCTCCACCTTGCTGGCGTCTGAGTGGGACTGGAGCTCTCTGCCCTTTACCAATCCAGCCACGGGCCCATCCATCTGGCCCATCAAGACTCACTCTCATTTCATCAGTCCATAAAACCTTAGAAAAATCAGTCTTGAGATATTTCTTGGCCCAGTCTTGACGTTTCAGCTTGTGTGTCTTGTTCAGTGGTGGTCGTCTTTCAGCCTTTCTTACCTTGGCCATGTCTCTGAGTATTGCACACCTTGTGCTTTTGGGCACTCCAGTGATGTTGCAGCTCTGAAATATGGCCAAACTGGTGGCAAGTGGCATCTTGGCAGCTGCACGCTTGACTTTTCTCAGTTCATGGGCAGTTATTTTGCGCCTTGGTTTTTCCACACACTTCTTGCGACCCTGTTGACTATTTTGAATGAAACGCTTGATTGTTCGATGATCACGCTTCAGAAGCTTTGCAATTTTAAGACTGCTGCATCCCTCTGCAAGATATCTCACTATTTTTGACTTTTCTGAGCCTGTCAAGTCCTTCTTTTGACCCATTTTGCCAAAGGAAAGGAAGTTGCCTAATAATTATGCACACCTGATATAGGGTGTTGATGTCATTAGACCACACCCCTTCTCATTACAGAGATGCACATCACCTAATATGCTTAATTGGTAGTAGGCTTTCGAGCCTGTACAGCTTGGAGTAAGACAACATGCATGAAGAGGATGATGTGGACAAAATACTCATTTGCCTAATAATTCTGCACTCCCTGTATATATATATGTATATATATATGTATGTGTGACAGTTTAGACACGTGATGCATTGTCTCCAAAACGTGCATATAAAAATGAGACTTTTTAAAGAAACTGATTGTTACAGCTTTTATAATACATTCGTTGACTGCTCTTGACCTTGCAAACTACACCAATTTATTAACATTTCATTATTTTTTTGTATTTCATTTTGATTAATTAATTTTAATTTCAGCAGGTGGTATCACACTCAAACAGATTGAACATGGACTGAACAGTGGTAAATCCATGATTTAAACCTCCCTATGCCACAAAATATTTTTTTTCATTGTAAATAGCTGTGTTATACTTGGTGAGACTCTAGAACTTAAAGAAACATACATATCTTTTTATTATTAGTAATTGTTTGTATGTACTGTTAACATATACTGTTTTATCAAACAGCCTGAGCTTGTTAATATAAAAAAAAATTCACCGTAATTTTCACAATAATTCTAACAATGTTTTGACATTTTGTTAAAATTAAAAGTACGGTATGTTTTAGGTAATTAATATACAGTTGTAAATCGTAAATTCAAATGAAAAAAGCAGGAAAGATTGTCATTCATACAGAGTTATTATGTAAATTGTAGGGTGATTAATTGTAAATAATGTTACAGATTTTTCCTGTTGTTTTCAAAGACAATGTGCATATTACAGTACGTTAATATATTTTCAACATATTAGCAGTGTAAAAATAAAAGCAAATCACCGTTTTTCAATTTACAGAAATGTAATGTACATATTACAATCACCTACTCTTTTTGATTTAATGGTAATTTACCGTTGCCATTTTACAGTTAACTGTAATTTTTATGTACATTTCTTACAGTGCACGCTTTAAACGCTGCATGCTCATACTCTCTCCCGCACTCGATATATTATCCATTGTTGATCTGCACACAGCTGTTGTCACGAACGTCGCACTCGCTTACGTCATTGTCATGAGACATTCTCGCAAAAAATCACGGTTTTAGTACCGCAGTAATGCAGCGTTCCTACGTGAAAGTAACAGTAATCTAATTACCGTTTTTGCAATAGTAATCCCTTATATTACTCGTTACTTGAAAAAGGTAATCATGTAACGCGTTACTGCCCATCTCTGCCTATATATGAGTACACCTCAGCTGTATTTACAATTTACTTGTAAAACAAAGGGCCAGCAAAAAAAAGAACCACTGAGTTAAGGACTTCTGGGCAAAAAAAAATCTTCCAGAAGGCACAGCACCAGCTACTTAATGAATGGTTGAGGAAAATAAATTTTACCATCTACATGCTAAAATCTGAAGAGGAACAGATCCGACAGAGACTTAAAATGCTTCTAGATGAGGATACTCTTAAAAAGGTGGTTGAATTCACCGACAAGGCTCGTCTGGCACAGCATGAGAAGTCTAAGACCAGGAAACAAAGGAAGTTTGACTTATTTGTTGTGCGTCTGAAACCACAGCAAAATATGGAGAATTTCCTCAGTGGCCAGAAGAGAGAAGGATGCTGCACCGAGGATGTGGACAAGTGGGAGAAGAATTTTTCTGACAGACAGCTTACCCAAACAGAGAAAGACATCCTTGCTAAAGGGTTGAATTTTGCTGTGATGCCGAGTCAAATCCCGCTAGTGGAACTGATCACAGCCACAGAAACAGCAATTCTGTATTGTAGAGGTGGAAGCAGAATAACTACAGATGAAAGTTTCAGCCTGTTAATTCCACTTATTTTACATACAAGAGTCAGTACAACAGGCAAAAACATGGGTGTGCCATGGGTTACTATTAAATCCCAGTTCTTTTGTATTCTTTACGGCCAAAAAGACACAGCTCAAAAATGGTCTTTGACTTTAAAAATGATCTTTCATTTTACATATCCCGGGATATGGAGACTGAGCACAGAGATGACATCAGCTAGTCTCAAGCAGAAACAGGAAGCCAGGTTATTTATATATGCGTCACACACACTTTAAGTTTCGATCAAACACTCTGCTTAGTTTCACTTTCTGCCTCTGCAAAAGCCTGCAGTTTCCTGTCAGTAGTTTTAGCACAGACTGTACTAAGAGTTGGGCCTCTCTTATATAAAACAATATAATCAGCATATAAGAATTTAAGATTATATATTTAAATCTCAACATTACCCAGTTTCACCCATCATGGCCAATGATGGGTGGAAAGAAAGTAGAAAAAAATTGGGCTTTGTTATCCTGCCCTGAAACACCACCACGCCATTGGTTCAGATATGTGGATGACACCTGGGTGAAAATCAAATCTCAGGACATACCACAATTCACGGATCACATTAACTCAGTGGACCAACACATCAAATTCACCAGGGAGGATACTTAGACTGTGAGATTTCCATCAGTAATGGGTGACATCTAAAAGCTGATGTGTACCGTAAACCTACACATACGGATCAGTATTTAAGGTTTGACTCTCATCATTTACTGGAGCATAAACCGAGTGTCATCAGGACGCTACAACACAGAGCAAACACCATCCCCACAGACACAGTGGCCGGGAAGCAGAAGAACATCACATCAAGAAGGCCCTGAGTAAATGTCGTTATCCCAGCTGGACATTTGTACAGGGAAGGGAACCAAAGAAAGCTCCATCCGATCTAGGACAGAAGGACAACCGCTGCCTAAGCGAAAAACCGTAATGATCCCGTATTTGTCAGGTGTATTGGAACAGTTGAGACACATGCCTTCTATGTGGCTTTTAAACCCAAAAACACGCTGCACCAAAATTTGGTCCACCCCAAGGATCGGGTCCCCCGACAAAAATAGAGTAATATAGTGTATGCTGTTAAGTGCCAGGAGGATTGCCAGGATTTATACATCGGGGAAACCAAACAACCTCTGGCAGATGGCACAACACAGAAGCGCTACCTCGTCAGGCCAGGACTCTGCAGTTTAAACCTACAGGCCAGTGGACACTCTTTCAAGGATGAGAATGTACACATCCTGGACAGGAAGGAACGCTGGTTTGAGCGCGGAGTCAAGGAGGCCATTTACGCGAAAAGGAAAAGACCATTGTTAGATTTGTATTGTTGGATTGTCAATTATGCTTAGAAATATCTACTCATATATGCTTAGAGTTGTATAATCAATGTCATGTTGGTAGAGGGTTGATCCTTAGGAGTCTGCAAAGACTTTGTGTGCATTCCAGAGTGTTCTGGCATTCACACCCACATCCTGGGAGCATGGCTGAGGTCGTACCTTCTCTTATTGTTTTGTGGTAGGATAAACATATCTATATCTGTTTTAGTCTAAGTGCCTTTTGTTTAGATGAACTGCTGGACTTCCAGACCAGCAGGTTTAGGGAAGTCGTTTATGAAATTAAACCTATGTATATTCATGTAACCTCAATAAAAGAGCAGTGTTGCGAGGGAGCAGACGAGAGCAACTGGGGTCAAGCGAAGGAACGGCATTTGTCCAGTTGGTCTCCCTCGTATATGAGAATCATAAGAGCTCTGCTTGGTGTCTGATGCTTTCTGCTGTGTAACTGAATTGTCTTGAACGTTCCAGCGAATAGGTTTAAGCTACAAACGTATCAACCATCTCTGAATTGAGGAGGGGGCCTAAGGGTACATCTTTTGCCATCTCACAGTGCTATGATTGCAGCCATTCTCCAGCTCTCTGTGAATGGTACTCATGGTCATTGATCAGTGGTCTTTGATCAATGAGCTTTGATCAATGGTAGTTGATCAATGGTCATGAGAATTTGCATATTAATGATCAAGGAACTGACCTCGCAGCCCATTGTTCCTTCAGTGGGCTGGTTTCAGTCATTATGCAAATGTACTGTTTATAAGATTGGGGAAACCTGCAGTCAGCTGAGACTGAAGAAGTCACTTGGAAGAGTGATGAAATGTTTCTCCCACTGAAAACGCTACGTCTAGATGAACAGTTAACAGTCAACACTATCAACTTTTGGGGATGTCATAGTTAATGTCAAATGTCATAGTTACATCTGGTTACGTCTGGTTAGACACTCCTCCTTCCTGACAGTGTGGTTTAGCTTTGCCCCCCTATACTTTTATAAAAAATGCTTCTTTCCCATAAGTCTATAAAGTGAGGCAATGAGAAATGTTTCTTTGTTTTACAGACCAGAAAGACCAAACTGCTCTTGCATGAGAGTCTTTGTTTTAATATTTATCCTAGAATTTAAACTAAAAACAAGTAAACTACATGTTTCTTTCCACTGTTTGTGGCATCAGGTCAGCTCAGAGGAAATGAGATGGAGGTGTTTTTACCCTGAATCTGCAAGCTTCTCTCTGCCTTAACCACTGAAATGTGGTGAGACAAATAAAAAAGAAAGAAAAGAAAAAATCTTGCACAGCTTATCCGGTTGAAACTGGTTTCAGCTTTTTTTTTGTTTTTTGTTTTGCTCAGCTAACCCACATTAAGCATTCCTTTTCTGCTTGTTGTCACAGACCAGGCCACATGGTATCATTCAAAAAACTATTTATTTTAAATGAAGCAATAAAACAGAAGCCTTACACAAACCATGGATTTTGTGGTCAGTACAAGCAGTGGTGTAGATTCATGCATGGGTAGAATAACATTGTTTAGTGCTGACCCAAACCAAACACAACAAAAATCCACAGGGTACTGTATCTCAGTGAAAGCACAACACTGTGACTAGAGACCGTTCTCGCTCCCAACACATAACATACCGCTGTTTTGTAATGTCCCGAGGCGTCTCATAGTAACGCGAAAGGTAACCTTCCGCTTCCCTATGATACCCTCCAGATTGTGGATGGAATCCAATATAAGACGCTCCTGACGGTAACATACGATCCAGCTGTGTCTCCAGCCCTAACAATAACCTTACCCCTAACCCTAACCATGAGGCTGTGGACAGCTACAGGTACCTTGGTGTTCATCTGAACAGCAAACTGGACTGGACTCATAATTCAGACGCCCTCTACAGGAAAGGGCAGAGCAGACTGTACCTGCTGCGGAGACTCAGGTCGTTTGGAGTGGAGGGCCCACTCCTGAAGACCTTCTATGACTCTGTGGTGGCCTCAGCCATCTTTTATGGTGTGGTCTGCTGGGGCGGCAACATCTCTGCAGGGGACAGGAAGAGACTGAACAGGCTGATCTGCAGGGCCAGCTCTGTTCTAGGATGCCCTCTGGACCCAGTGGAGGTGGTGAGTGACAGGAGAATGGCGGCTAAGCTGTCATCCCTGTTGGACAACATCTCCCACCCCATGCAGGAGACTCTGACAGCACTGAGCAGCTCCTTCAGTGGGAGACTGCGGCACCCACGGTGTGGGACGGAGAGATTCCGCAGGTCTTTCCTCCCCACTGCTGTCAGACTCCACAACAAAGACTTCAACTGATCAAACACACACATCCACACATGTGCAATAACACTAAGTGCAATAATCTTTTCTGGCATCGTTGTATTTTTACTCAGTTGTATATAGCATTTGTATTCTATTTTTATCTTATTGTATATTTTATTCTATTTTATTCTACTGTATATAGTATTTTATTTTATTCTATTCTGTACAGTTGTGTACTGTATTTATTCTTATTTTATTTTATTCTAATTTTTGCTTCATAACTTTTGCACTGTCCACTTCCTGCTGTGACAAAACAAATTTCCCACGTGTGGGACTAATAAAGGTTATCTTATCTTATCTTATCTTATCTTATCTGAACCTTAATC
Source organism: Oreochromis mossambicus (assembly GCA_922035795.1). NCBI lineage: Eukaryota > Metazoa > Chordata > Actinopteri > Cichliformes > Cichlidae > Oreochromis > Oreochromis mossambicus. Next base: position 13,067 of record CAKLIZ010001320.1, on the reverse strand, counting down.
CTAATCTTAACCACAACCGTAATTGTGTCAAATAGTGTTTTCCAAAGTGATTCATAATAAGAAAGTAAAAATAATATACATGTGTAGATTCATTCCAAATGGTTCTCATGTTTTGGAAGACATGTTGGGTGGCCAAAACCTAACATACTGATGATTTATCCCATAGAGTCGGTATATTACGTTTTGGAATGAGAACATGTTGGTGACTGAGCTCAGATGGCTTTTATAGAGCTCTGGCATGCTAGGCCCAGGTGTTGCCATTGTCACTAATTGGAAATGGCCGTCTTCGCCCCTCCAATACCTGCAAACGAGGCAAAAAACAGACACAAACAGGCCAACAGAAAGGCAAGATGGAGTGGGTTGTCACACTATCCAAAAGTCATGGGCAGTGGAGATTATCCCAGCCTACTTCTGGTTATTACACAAGAGCTAACACAGCTTAGAATCACCATTTAACTCAACTTGCATATTTTCAGCCTGCTAGAGGAAGCTGAAGTATCTGACATAAACCCATGCAGAAATAGGTTGAACATGTGAGGTGGCACTGTAAGCCACCGATTAAGTACATCTAATAAAAGTAAAAATGATTTAAGATGAAGATGCTCATCCTCCTGCTCATCTGGGGGAACATCAGTGCTTTCCAAGGCCAAGCTTTTTCAGCTTTCCAAGAGACATAATCTCTTAGGCGTGTCCTGCATCCACCCCAATGTCTCCTCCCTCTAGGACAGGCTCAGAACACCTAGCCCAGGAGACATCCCAATCAGATGCCCAACTATCTTAACTGGTTCCTTTTCAAGTCCCTCCATGAACTGCCACCTTATTGTGGTGGAGGGCTCCTTATATGTTCAGGTGTACAGAACATACTGTACAGAGCTGTGGCTGCAAGGTAGTTGATGGCTGTGGTATTCCCTGGATGGTGGACACCAGAGGTGAAGGTGGTGGTGGTGGTGGGGGGGGTCTAATGGGACATTGTTAACCTGTGGTACTCCGGATGCAGCTGACAGGTACCAGCAGTGCCAAGCAGAGTGTGGCTCTGACAGTAGCTTGTGAAAATTACTTGGATTTAGGAAAGTTTGGTCAAGCCATGGAACAACCCCTTTGGACAGCCCTGAAACAATTCTGATAAACTGTCTAGCATCTCAAGAGGGAAAACAGTATAATATAGTACAGTAGGGGTGCTGTTGACATCAATTAAGGATATATTCAGGTGGGAGGAATACTTTTAGGATCTCATTAAACCTTCTGTAGAGTCTGGAAACAATGAGGATGACAGGTCCATCCCTGGGTGTGATGTCGCTGAGGTAGTTAAACAACTCCTTGGTGGATTCATTCTGAGTCCCTTAAGGCCCTGCATGGTGTAGGGCTGTCATGGTCGACATAGTACTGCAGTGTTACTTGGAGATAAACGGTGGTGGTTACCATGTTTAAAAAGGAGGACTAGAGCCCCCCCACCCCACCCTTGATGGCAGTGAAGCATGATAGGAAATATATTCTTTAGATTATGTTTTTCTAAAGGATTTAAACATTGTTACCACCTATATGTTGAAAATATGAACTCATACTGTAAAATTTGTTTGTGTGAATTGTAGAAGAAGAAATTCTATAAATTACAGACCCCAAAGGGTTGATTCTGTTTATCTGAATGTAACGTTTTCAGTGAGAGAACCTTTTGGGATTTACTTATCTGGATGACTGAGCATGCATCAAGATATAAATGAGAGAGCATGTTATACAGTGACCGAGTCCAGTCAGACTGCTAGGAACTGTTGTTAATGAATTTCTCTCATTTGATCCATGGTTATGGACATTATATCTGTCTTTATCTCATGGTCCTGGGTCGGTGACCTATTGCGTTTTTTGTTTTGTATTATTATTATTAATCTTTGATTTCATCATGATTCATCATTACTAGTCTCTTGGCTTCTGTTTTGTATTTCTAGCTCCCGAAGTTCCTTCGTATATCCTGATTTCTAGTCTTTAGGTTTTGTTAACGTGCCTCCCCCTGTGTTCTGTGTTATGTTTTCCTGGTTTCTATGTCTACCCTGTGCCTTTCCCGTCCCACGTTTCAGGTCTCTATGTTCTCTGTCTCTTCCTTGTCATCCTTGCCATTACGTTTGTGTGTTTCCCGTTTTACTTTGACAGTCTGTGTTCTACGTGAATGTATTATGTTTTGCTTCCCCCCTGTCTAGTCTTGTCTAATTAGGTTCAGCTGTGTCTCCCTCCTGTTGTGTATTTTGTTACCTCGTTTGTGTATATATAGTGTGTGCTTTCCTCTGTTCCTCGTTGGTCTGTCTGCGTGCTTTCCTCCATTTTGCCCCAGCGTGTCATCCTCTGTGTTCTTTTGTGTCTCCTCCTTGATTTTCTGTGTCTCAGGCTTTGATAGGTTTTGCTATTTTCCTTTCTAATTGTCCTTGCCTTTTGTTTGTATTCGTCACAGTCAGAATAAAGACACACCTTTCTGCTATTATCCGCCCTCGCTTCCATGCCTGTATTTGGGTCCACAATCTCCTCATGCCACGCCGTCTGCCTCACCATACGTGACACTTTATTCAGTAAAAAGTTATTTCAGTAATGTTTAATATATTTTGGCCTCATGGACAGCTATTGGTCAGTAAAACAAAACAAAAAAACAATCAGAGAACACTAAAGCATTAACTCAAACTTTAAAGAGCACTTGCATAATTTGCAGGGTATGTTCAATACTAAGAATGTGTTAATGAGTCTTTTAGCACTTTGCAATTTCCATGCTATGAGCTACAAACTAAAGTCTGAGTGAAATCTGTAGTTCAGTTTTTTCACAGATGAACAGGCCAGTGAGAATAAATAACTGTACAATCAAAGGTTTATAAACTCGCTCATTTTAAACTGACTCATTTCAATATTGTTTTAAATCTCAGTGTAGCCATCGCACTGGCTCTTGCAGAGGGGGTCCTAGCCTGTTTGGTGCCCTGGGCACACTCCTTCTGTTGTCTTCCAGAGGGAGTGTTCGCCCAGAGGGTGGTCTTCCATTGGTGTTAATTTTGCACTTCAGTATCATCACCCATCCCCCAGCCCGAGAATCACCACATAATAGACCTACACCTTAGTACACAGTTTCGGTTTGTATAGGGTTTTTTTTTTTTCTGTGATGTTGCACAACCCAGGAAAAAATAATTAATACATAATAGGCTTGGATTTACAACATTATGAATGAAATGTATTTGTTTTTATTTTGAGACTCACCATGACCGCATATGTCACACTTGTAGAGGCCTTCATCAGACCTGGAAACATGCTGGATGGTCATGTGACCTGTAGGCTGCTTCCTGATGAGGGAGCCATCTTTATAGAAAGCAGCTGGGAGGTTGGAGGGAGTGGTCTTTGTTTTACAGAGCAGAGTGACGTCATCTCCCTCCATCACAGGGAGGACAGGACTCTGCAGGATCACTGATCCACCTCAACACAGAGACAAACTACAGCATTTCATCCATTTACACACAGCTTCATCAACACTAACTCCACACACTCAGCTTACCAGTGACTGTCAGGTTAACCATGTTACCGATGGGACCCTCTCTGGACTCACACCAGTAAACTCCACTGTCCAATGGGAGGATGGCAGTGAGGTTACAGGAAGAACCACCTGGTTTTCCCCAATCCTTACACTCATCTCTGGTGTAGTGACGTCATGGAATCTTTTAGGTAATAAAGGCTCTGGTGTTATAGTCTGAGCATGAAGTGAAAAGTGGGGCAGGATGTGGTCAGTGTGTGTCTGAGCTACACCACCTGCAGCAATAGTCTTCTGCTAGCTAGCAGCAGTATGCACAGTATAACACTCCTGAACACTCCACAAGGTACTCCATTCTGAGACCATTTCATCTAAAAGGTGTTGTTGACATCAGACACTTAATCATTTTGACTTTATATGCATTTTTGAAGCCATTGTTGGTGGCACCGGTATTCAGGACTGCATTATATTTAAAAACTAACAGTAGTATTTTGGCTTCCTCATTAGTAAACATGTATACGTTTGTCTGCAGTTAACTCTATACAAAGTAAACATCCGACCAATCTGACTATTGAAAGACTATGTGTGCTCATGTAGCATATTGTATTAATCTGAGCTGGTGAGTTTTTACCTTTAACAGAATTTTGCTAGGTTGTTGTGCAGATCAGCAATGAGGTCACAATTAAAGAGTTTTGATTCTCGGGTTAGTTTGAGGTTTCAGACTGAGGAAGGCACGCACAAAGCATAAAAAGCTTTTTTGAAAGGAACAACACTTTTCACTTTTTTAACCCAACATTATCACAGATTAGACCAAATACAGTGGGGAGCTGTTTGATAGCCTAGAACAGCTCTTCATTAACCTGCCTTTTTCAAAGCATAAGTGCTTTAAAAGTCTTTTAAACTTGAAATATGGTGGTATAAAAGCAATCTCTCTGACCATGATACAGGGAAACATTTAATTTACAATCACTTGTTTCTTTTTTATAAAACTTTTGAATACTTTTTTCTAGAATGCTTTTTTACTTGTTGCTCTCAAACCTTGACAAGGACAACCCTGGTAACTGAAAAAATGTTATAAGAGCACTGGACCATCTTAAATGAAATAGAAAATGTTGTACCAAATTACATAAACAAAACCCATAAAATAAATAAGACAACACAACCGAACTGCAATCAAAATGTCTATTAGTGCATTGTAAAGTAATAAACATACTGTCCTTATAAAGCAGACACTGCAAAGCTTTTTATTGTGATAAATAGGAACACATACTGAAGCTGCTACTGCCATTATGTTTTTTTAGTATTAATACAAACATATTCACATAGATAAACAAATTATATGTAATTCACCCATACCACAAGCATAAACTGATGCATTATACTAACTCCTCATAATCTGCCATGAGTATAACAGATAGCGCACCACAAGCCCAGATGTAGACTTAAAACTGAATTTATTTTCAGTGTGGTTATACAGCACAACAACTTGAACAATGTAAATGCAATCTACAAAATTGCAGAGTGCATTACAGAATATGATAACTTATTTCTTTCTGGGTTCACACACAGACTTTAAGAATAGATCATACCTGGTTAGTGACAGTGAATTTATTTACTTATCTCCTCACTATGTACAACTCTGGATACTGTAGCTCCTGGGAAAAATAGAGCCTCAAACCAGAAGAACTGATATAATTATACCAGACATCCCTGGTATAATTCTCAAACACGTAGCCTAAAGCATATAACTCATAAGCTGGAGAAGAAATGGTGTGTCACAAATTTAGATCATCATTTGGCCTGGAGAAATAGTTTGAAAGGCCTCCGCCAAGCTAGAACATCTTACTATTCATCACAAATAAAATTTTAAACATTAGAGAAAAACAATACCCATAATCATCTCACAGATGTAACATTATCTACAGCTACTTTTAGTACCATTGATATTCATTTAGTCTTTTTCTCCAGTTGATCTTTCTGAGTTAACTTCAATAATTACTTCCCCCAAACCATCAACGCGTCTTTTAGACCCCACTCCTACAAAACTGCTCAAAGAAGTCCTGCCATTAATTAATGCTTCAATCTTGAATATCATCAACCTATTGCTAATAATCGGTGATCAAGCTGGCTGTAGTTAAACCTTTACTTAAAAAGCCATCTAGTAGTTTTAGCTAATTATAGGCCAATCTTCCTTTTAATTTCAAAAATCCTTGAGAGAGTAGTTGTCATTATTTGAAGAGTTTCAGTCAGGTTTCAGAGCTCATCACAGCACAGAAACAGCTTTAGTGAAGGTTACAAATGATCTTCTTATGGCCTCCGACAGTGGACTCATCTCTGTGCTTGTCCTGCTAGGCCTCAGTGCAGCATTCGATACTGTTGACCATAATATTCTATTAGAGCGATTAGAGCACGCTGTAGCTATTACGGGTACTGTGCTGCAGTGGTCATATCTATCTAATAGACTCCAATTTGTCCATGTAAATGAACAGTCCTCTTCACACACTAAGGCCAACTATGGTGTTCCACAGAGTTCATTACTAGGACCAATTCTGTTTACATTATACATGCTAGACAGTATCATCAGAAGGCATAGCATACATTTTCACCTCTATGCAGATGACACTCAACTTTGTCTATACATGAAACCAGAAAACATACACCAATTAGTTAATGAGTTCTTTTCTGTGCATCAGTAAAGATGCACAGAAAAGAAGATCAGACACCAGCTAGGGAGGATAAGAAAGACAGACGCAACAACATTGTCATCCGCTATGTAGCCGGTGTATCAGAGAAACTCAGGAGAGTTTTCTCCAAGCATGACATTCCAGTGCATTTCAGACCCAGCAAAACACTAAGACAGAAACTGGTTCACCTGAAAGACAAAACTCCAAAACACAAACTTAACAATGTGGTGTATGCTGTACAGTGTAGCGAGAAATGCCCAGACCTCTATATTGGAGAGACCAAACAGCCACTTCACAAGCGTATGGCACAACATAGAAGAGCCACCTCCACAGGACAAGACTCAGCAGTTCATCTGCATCTAAAGGACAAAGGTCACTCTTTCAAGGATGCCATCTTTGAACAGAGGCGGTGGCTTACGACACCAACTGTCTGCCATCTATAATCCAGTTTTGAGTTCCCTTCCCAGACGCCTTAACGCCCACTCACACCCTGGGCCATCTGACCTCAGGAAACCACATGATAGGGTGGGGCTAGGTTTCACAATGAGCTCACCCGAAACCCTGGCTGATTGTGACCCACACCCGTTTTCACACCTTGGCTCATGTGATTAGGAACAGGATCATAAGGGGGTCCTTTTGTCCCTCTTTGGTTGATACTCCCACTGGGTTTAAATTTGGGACTCTCCACCATTTGACCCTTAGAACTGAAGAAGCTTCTCGGATGAGAGGTGAAACGTCTTCAAGCAACTCAAAGAAGTCCAGACGCTTTTCTTTCCAAGCTCCTAAGACTTCCTAGAGTATTCAAAAGTGGAATGGAGGGAGACCCTTCAGTTTTCAGGCCCCTCTTCTGTGGAACCAGCTTTCAGTTTGGATTCTGGAGACAGTCACCCTCTTGACTTTAGATTAGGCTTAAATCTTTCATTTTTGCTGACACATATAGTTAGGATGCATCTTAAGTTTAACCAGTTCACAATTTGGATTTGGAAGACAGAGACTATCTCTGCTTTTAAGATCAAACTAAGACTTTCCTTTCTGACAACACATACAGTTAGGGCTAGATCACACACCTCAGCCATCTGTTCATGACCTCAAGCTGATGTATACATGGGTTCTGCAACAGGACGATCCAAAACACACCAACAAGTCCACCTCTGAATGGCTTAAGAAAAACAAAATAAAGACATTGGAGTGACCAACAATGTTCCCTCTAAGCTGCGCACATGTGCAATTGCGCACTGCTTACACGGTCTCTGCGCACAGAAAATCTGCGTTGCACACAAAAAAAAAATCTAACCTGAATTGAAATTAAAATTAAAACTTTAACAATTCTGTTTTGCAGTGTTAGTCAGTAAGTGACTGGCTGCTCCCGTATGGGATTAGAACGATGCCACCTTATCCCATAGTCCAGCCAATGATGCGATTGACATTCGTATATACGCAGGCAATCAACGTGGTTGACAGGCTATGACAACGTCCTGATGTGCCGACACCGGTGTTTTAGCTAGCAAAGCGGTGTGGCTGATGTGGAGTGAAGCCACGTTAATGACAACGTGTACAACCATTGGAGATGTGAGCAGGACAGACGGAACAATTGACGGAAAAAGTGTGGACTTTATACCAGTTTTTAAATTGTGTTGATAGGCCACGTAAAACCAGAGTTATGATAAAAATACATGCAATGTTTGGTTTTCTTCCTGAATACTATCGTTGTTTATATTTACTGCGGGAAGAAACGATAAAAACGGCGTTTTATAAGGAAAACGCTCAAAAGCACTCTCCGCCTGTGAGCAAAAACAAAACCCCAAAAAAC
>CAKLIZ010001319.1:13066-41272 GCA_922035795.1 Oreochromis mossambicus | reverse complement strand
ATGAATATAAGACTCAAACATGTTTGCGGGTATTAAACTGCAGACACGTACCTGCAGGTGTGTGTGTGTGTTTCACAGGATAATGCAGGGCTCTAGACTAACTATTTGACATGGGCGCACCGGTACGCCTAACTTAAAAATTTAGGCGTACCGGCACAAAAGTTAGGCGCACTCAAATTTTTCAACCGCTTCGCTTAACACCGCAGTTTTACATGTGCACCTTCTTTGGGGGGAGGTCCATACAGACAATATTCATTTCTAAATTATTAACTAACAATGTTGTGCTTAAAGTGCTTTGTCAATATTGTAGAAAATGTTAAACTTAATCATCATCTTGGCCTCCTCTGACGACCTGTTTGCTGTTGCATGCTGCTGAAAGGCAGTGGGGAGAGGGGACACTTGGGCAGTGCATTTATTGCAGCATGAAGTGTGTTTTCTGGATACACTGCTGCTTTTTCAGCATTCAAAGATTGATGGCACTGTGTCAGAGCACTGGCTATGAATTTCAGACGGATCAGGCCTTAACTTAACAAAAAAGTTATCAATAGTTCTTTTCATCTTTTCTTATTACCCACAGCTACATCCACTTCTGTCAGGCCTAGGCTGCTCACTAGGGCTGGGTATCATCACTGATTTCTATAATCCATTCGATTCCGGTTCTCAAAGTCCTGATTCGATTCAGTTTAGCCTCAGACAGTCAGAAATATTATAATTCTGATCATTTATCAGTATTGACACTTGTGAGACTTCATCAGAATTGTGAACATCACAGCAGATGCCTTTGTGTAAAAGTAACTGAGAATAAAACACAGAAAAACATGAAGGAGATTTTCCTGGTCTGGCGTTGTATAGCAGATAACCTTAAAAATATTCTGCAATATTCTGCAATTTTGCATAATTTTAAGAAGTTTAAATTTCTTCAGTATTGAACAGCAGAAATTAGGCTTTCTTGTCGGACGTCATTTACATGAAAAAAGAAAAAGACAGCGCTGTAAACAACGGTAGACTGGTGGGTAATAAGCGAATGAATAATCCAGAAAACAGAGATTTGAGACGGGAAACTGTTCTTGAAGTACACACAGGGAGCTGTGTAGGAAGTGTAATTTTTATCGTGGGGAAGCAAAACAGCAAAAGTCAGAGGGAATTCATGACGACATTGATCAAATGTGAAGCGCAGTTTGCTGCTTCTTTTTGGCTCGGCGAATTTTGGTTGGAGAGACAAAACCTGCAGCTCAGAATCAGCGCAAAAAACCGTAAACACAGCGCGGACCCGACGCATCAGAATCGCTAAGCTCCGACAGCGTGTCCGTCTGCGGGCCGTCCGGTGAGAAAGCCGAGAAAGACAAAGCTGATTCTGATGCGTCGGGTCGCTCTGTGTTTACGTCTTTGTGTGGAATCCGTTAATGAATTGATATCGCCTTATTAAAGCTACTCACCTCCCTCTTCTACCTGCACTTTCCACTGGACCACGGCCAATCAGAGAGGTCCCGCCCCTGACTATCTCTGATTGGTTTAGTCCACGATAGGGGCATAATGTGTGTCTGCTGTTGAAAACATGGAGAGTTGCAGAGATTTTTTTTTGTTACCCAAACAGGTGCGACCAAATGTTGGTAACAGTTGGTCGCACCAGTGCGACCAAATGTTTTTTTTAGTCGCACCACGGAAAAATTTGGTCGCATTTGCGACCATATTGGTCGCAGTCTAGAGCCCTGTAATGAGTGTGTCTTCCTCTTTCCTAATGACCAAGTTGAATTATGAGGCCATTTGCCCTGAACTGCAGATGAAGACCTCCCTGTGTGTGTGTGTGTGTGTGTGTGTGTGTGTGTGTGTAATGGATATCAAATATAGCTGGTGTCACGTGACTTCCCTGTCTCCATGAAACAGACACAGTCTCATATTTACAAGTTATCTTTTATTTGAATTTACTTTATTAGTATTGGTCTTTCTTGGCACATGTTTATCATCATGTGTGATAATAGCAGTGTGATCATACTGATAACACGAGTGAAATACCAAAGAGTCTCAAAGTCACTTAAACCTGCGTTCTTCTTAACAGCTGCCATCGGGTGATAGCTTCTATTAGTGATCTACGGGAGAATCGACCTTTCTTAACTCTTTCCTGATGACTGTATGGCCTCATTTTGGGTTTACTAAAACACATTTCAATTTTAATTTAATTCAGTTCAATGTTATTTATACAGCCCGAAATCACAACAACAGTTGCCTCAGGGCCCTTTATACTGTAAGGTAGACCCTACAATAATACATACAGAGAAAAACCCAACAATCATATGACCCCCTATGAGCAAGCACTTTGGTGACAGTGGGAAGGAAAAACTCCCTTTTAACAGGAAGAAACCTCCGGCAGAACCAGGCTCAGGGAGGGGCGGGGCCATCTGCTGTGACCGGTTGGGGTGAGAGAAGGAAGACAGGATAGAAGACGTTGTTTTTTCAGATGATACAACCGTTATTTGTTTGGGGTAGAGTTGAAGCAGCTTTTGGAGGTTGTTAGAAAAGAAACTGATTGTTTATTTTTGATCAAACCAACATTTACGTTTAAATTGATCTAAAACCCAATTTATGATGTTTGGAAAACAGAGAAATTGATACAAATGTGGAATCAGACATGGATAACAGGTTTCTTGGTGTCATTTGGACCACCGGCTCTGTTGGAAACCACACATCCAACACTTCTGGGAAAAACACATGCTGAACAATAACACACTGCACACACTGTACTGCACACTGTTGCTGCTGTTTAAATTATTGTGCTGAAATCTGGGGTAACAATTACAACTGTTCTCTACAAAAAATAAGCACAATGCAAAAAAGACCAATCAGGATAATAATGAACACACAAAGGATCAGTTTGAATGAAATTCAAGGATTTGGTGTCATTTAAAACTGGATAAGCCAACGCTTGTTCGAACAACTTCTGTTGTTCATGCACAGATCATATTATGTTTTCCATTCCCTGTCTTTGTTTTGTTGACGTTTGAATTGCTCAAAATGAAAGAAAGAAAAACTACCAAAATCTTTTTACCTGAAAGGAAATGCTGTCCACTAACAGGATCCGATCACGGATTCTTGTTTTTCATTAAAATAATTAGTGACACGTGAATTTCAAAACTCTGCTTTTATCACTTTTATGTAATTTTTATTCATGTTGTATTTTTGCTCTGCGGAAAGCAAATGATCATATTCCAGATGTGCACTTAAGTATGCACGGGAAACAATATTAATAACCGATCCTCCTTTAGTCCGCTTTATTTAACGGGGGAGGAGTCTCGGTTCTGACCGACTGACTCTCAGAGGGACAGAAGGTGTTTGGCTTCATGCTCGCTGTTTTCCCCTCAGAGTCTGACGTCTGCAGGCCGGCCTGGACGCTCTGGAGGTATTTCTTTTATAGGAGAGCGGTGATGAGGTTAAACTGAGCCACAGGACACATGACTGATGCTCCATGTCTGCACTCCAACCAAAGCTCATCAGTCATCCATGCTGCACTCACTCTGGCTCGGCTTTTTTATTGCCGGCGTTCTTTTGGCCAGAAGTCTCCTAAATCAAACAAAATGTTTTATCGTCCTGGATCTGTTCCCGTCACCAGGCTCTGCACGCTTGTTCCAACACGCTGAAGTCTAACCAGCTACAGGAGCCCGCAGTGCGCTCGGGAACACGAAACTACACAAACAATACAAAACTATCTTCTTTGTGCTTCGATGCTTCGTTTAACGCACGCCGATGTTTTAAACGATATAAACACGAGCGTTCAAATGAATGCAGACCTGCAGTACAAACGAATCAAAAGTCCGACCACATCAAGCCCACACAAAGACACTGATAAAGCAACAGCAGCAGTGGAGGCGGAGTCTGTTTACACACAGGGAGAGCAAAGAGGCGGAGCCTGAGCTCAGGTTGAGTGAAAGAAAGGGGTCCAGTGGCTGTACTAGGCTATATTTATGTCGAGGCTTTTGTTACATTGTTCACATTGAAAGTCGTGAGGTTGGACTCGAGTGCTGTGAAGCAACAGTGTTACCAACACTTTTAACCTATAAAGGAAGCTCATGTAAGGGAGAACAGTGTGTCAGGACGTGTGGCAGAAACACAGTAAGGACTTAACACAGTGTGTATTGATCCTGTGTTTTTAGAGAGACCTAGCATGTACCCATCTTTAAACTTTGACACGCCAGTGTTTTTTCATTTATGATAAATTCACTTTTCCTCCACTTTTCCTAACTCTGTCCTCTACGATGCCGACCTCAGATCCAGATCCAGCTAACCTTTTTAACTCTACATGCTACTCTGTCACTCCACTCAGGACTAAAGCTAAATCTTCACGTCACCCTTGGCTGAATGAAACCACTAGCACTCTCAGATTTGAATGTCGATGTGGAAGGAGGACAAACTCCAGGTGTCTTTGGGCGTCCTACTGTTAGAGCTGCAAAATCTGCTTTTCTGTCCAGCGTCATTTCTACCATCAGTCACAAACCCAGAGTTCTTTTGAATTGAATTGTGTGATTAACCCTTGTGCCACCGTTGCTATGGAGGCTTCCTCTGCACTTTGTGAAAAGCTTTTGAAACACTTTATTGAACAAATCTCAGCTTTAAGGTCTCCACGTTCACAGTGTTAGACCTCGATCTGCCTTCTAAGTGCCCTGCTGTTTGGAGATGTGACTTTTTCTGTCTTAAAGGAAGTAATTGATGATTTAAGACCTTCTAATTCCCCTCAGGATATTCTTCCTGCTCACCTTTTCAAGAACGCTCTTCATGTTATTGGGATAGTGTTTTACTTTTATTAAAAGCTTCCTTGTCATCAGGTTGTGTACCAGCTGCTTTCAAACATGCAGTTGTGCAGCCCATTATTAAAAACAGAGATCCAAATTCTAACTACAGGCCAGCCTCTAAACTCTGTTATATGTCCAAATAGTTGTGTTTAAGCACCTTCAGAGCTTTTTAGACCCTCGAGGCATTTGTGAAGCGTTCCAGTCTGGTTTTGAATCTCGTCACAGTGCTGACATGGCACTTTTGAATCATCTTCTTTTAACTGTCAACTCGGGTTGTTCTGCTGTTTTAAACCTTTTAGATTTGACTGCCACCTTTGATCAGAACATTTTTTATCCAGACTTGAAGACGTTGTTGGTCTCAGAGGCTCAGTTTTATCATGGTTTAAATCATAGCTGTCATAGAGGTCTGTTTTTGGGAAACACTCCTCTTCCTCTGCCCCTGTGTTGTGGTGTGCCACAGGGGTCTGTTTTGGGTTCAAGTCTCTTCTCCTGATACATGCTGCCTTTGGGATCTATTTTCAGGAAACACAACATTCCCTTTCACTGTTATGCTGATGACATCCGAATTTACTTCCCCTTGAAACTGGATGTCTCTGTCCCACTGCAGCCTCTGCTTAACCGTCTACATGATGTTAAAGCTGTTAACACAGAGTTTTCTCACCCTAGCCCAGGGGTCAGCAACCTTTTACACCCAAAGAGCCATCTGGACCCGGTTTCCATGCAAAAGAAAACACTGGGAGCCGCAAATACTTTTTGACATCTAAAATGAAGATAACACTGTATATATTGTTTTTTATCTTTATGCTTTGTGTGAACAACTAAGGTGTGCTGCTTATGAAATCCATGAAGTGCTACAGAGAAAATTACATTTTATTTATGTAATCAACACATTTTGAACTCTTAAAGAAATATAACAAAAGCAAAGACACCCAGCTGAACTAAAATGATCCATGTAGCAAACAAAAACTGTTGTCAGCCACCACCCTTATATCGTCTTTGGGCTGTTGGAGCCTTGACCTGACTCTTAAAAAAATAACTAGAAAAAAAGCACTATGCTGCTGAAAAATGAAAAATAGATATTTGCAAAATTCTGCCTAAATATGTATTTTACCTGGTTAATGTGTGTGGCGGGGCGTGGTTTACAGCGCCGCTGCAGGGGAGGCGGACGCACCTGAACAGCACCCGCAATCACACCTGCCGCCTTAACGTCTGTGCTGTCTATCCTGTTGTGTTGTTGGTGGTGTATGTCGGGCTGTGAGCTGCAAAGCTACAGCCGGCTGTATGCGTACAGCAACCGTGTGTGAAAAGTGCTCAATAAAGAGATGCTGAAAAGCATGCTCATGGAAACATCGTCGGGTCTGCCGTGGTATGTTTACACTGGGACTTCTGCTCCTAAATCTCTGCGTACAGAGTCCGCAAATCGGGGCTATACGAAGTCAGTTTTATCTTTACGCAGGACTATAAGCTGTCATCTGTCAGGCGTGAGCGGTGTTTGTTTTTAACATAGTTCACGGTGGAGAACAGCTGCCGACATAATGTGGATCCGAAGATCCATAATTGGCCTACCTGGGGTTGAAAGTCGCTTCCGCGAGTGTGACGCTTATTTTGAGCGATGAAAAAATAGTAGAATATAATTTTATTTTTATATTTCAATATCACAATAATCTTCCAATTTAGAACTACAAGTTAAAAAAGAACTAACAGAAAATAAAATACACTTCAGCTAAATACTTATAATTTATTTTCCCAAACCACGCGGAGCGGCAGTATAAGGACTAAAGAGCCGCATGCGGCTTCGGAGCCGCAGGTTGCGACCCCTGCCCTAAACAAAAACCAGACTGAACTTATTGTTTTTGGAGGCCACGCCCCTTTGGATAAGCTAACTCAGACCCTCGGCCCTCTCGCTCATCATCATTCTCAGACTGTTAAAAATCTCAGTGCTTTTTGATGGCTCTTCAAATGAGAGAACCAAGCGTCCACAGTTGTGAAAAACAGTTTTTATCAGTTACGTGAAAATGCGTAAGCAAAGTTTTATCTTCCTGCTAAAGACCTGGACAAACGTATTGATCACCTCTAGACTGGACTACTGCAGTTCTCTCTGTTTGGGTCTCCATCACTCGTCTCTCCGCCGCCTGCAGTTAGTCCAAAATGTTGCTGCACATCTTTTAACAGGTGTTAGAAAGTATGAACACAAACTTACACCGGCTCCCTGTCCCTGAGATCATCCACCAGATGCTCTTAGTACAGCCGAGGTCAAAGCGTAGAGGAGATCGGGCCTGGACTCTAGAGTAACTTGATATTCGTACTTCAGAGTCTATACAGTGTTTTAAATCCCGTCTTAAATCTCACTTTTTTACGCTGGCTTTTAATTGAAGTTGAGTTTTAGTACCATCAGGTTAGTTTTATGTTTGTTTTTATGTTAAATATTAATTTCCTCTGGTTCTTCTTCCCTCCTGCTTCATGTCTGGTATCTGTGCACTTTTTGTTCATCTCTCACTGTCAAAGAAGAAGAAGAGTGGCTTTGAACAGCCAATCAGCCGAACATTTCAATCATGGAGCAACTGAAGAAGTGAGAAGAAAAGGACGAAGAGGAAAATGAGGAGAGGCAGGAGAAGCCCTCAGTCCTTTCTTCTGCTTGTGTCCCTCATTATCTGTTTTTATGCTTTCATCTCTGATCATCTTCATCATCTGTCTGCTCCTGTTTTTTCATGTTCATTTAATGAGCTGATCTGAACAGAAAGCTCTGAAGAGCAAATGACGGTCGTTATCTGAGATTTGGGGCCGAAGCCGTCGCTCTGTCTTTGGGTGCCTCCTGTGACCGTTTGATACTTTGTGGTTTATTTTGAAAGATGCAAAGTACAGTCCTTCTCAGTAGTTGGTCAGATCTTCTGGCTGGATATGTGACCACTCTTGGTTAAGTTTAAATTTGTTGGTTTCCTAGCATGGACCCAACTTTTAGTTCAATTTCAATTTTATTTATACAGCGCCAAATGACAACTGTTGCGGTCCTGAGTCTGACGACTCAGTGTTTTGTGTTTCTTTATAGTATTTTATGTTCTTGCTTGTTCTGATTATGTATTCCGTTAAGATTTGCCATTTGTTAGGTTTCTGTGCCTCCCCTGGTCCCCTCTTTCTGTCCATGATGTTATTATGTCTGCTCATGAGTCTGTGACTGTTAAGTTCTGTGTCTCATCTGGATCTCTGTGTTTGTTGTGTACTTCCTGTTTTACTTTGTAGTCTTATGTCAGTGTGTCCAGCTTTGTGCTCTCCCTGTCTCGTCTGTGTAGAAAGAAAGAAAGAAAGTGTGTTGTGTTAGTCCCCGAAGGGAAATTACTCCTCTGCATTTAACCCATTCACCCAGTGAAGCAGTGGGCAGCCACCAGTGCACCGCCCGGGGAGCAGTGAGTAGGGAGGGTACCTTGCTCAGGGGTACCTCAGGGTAGCCGTTCAGTGGGGTCGAACCCCCGACCTTCGGATCATGGGGCAGACACTCTACCTACTGAGCTATCCCTGCCCTGCCCTGTAATCAGCGTCAGCCGAGTCTCCCAGCTGTTTTCTCTCAGTCCTGATCACCTCTTGTATTTACTGTCTGTGTCTGCCCCTGCTTGTTGTCGCGTCATCCCTCATACTTCACTGTGTGTTCTGGTTGCCAACTTGCCTGCCTGTTAGTTTTTTCTTTCCCAGTTTAGCTAGATTTCTGTTCTGTCTGCTACCCCACAATAAAGCCGCATGTTTTGAGTTCACTTTGCCTCCGCGAGTCCAGCTCTTGGGTCCACCATTACGGCCTACCTTCACACAGCCATGACAACAACAACAGTCACCTCAAGGTGCTTTATATTGTAAGGTAGACCCTACAATAATACATACAGAGAAAAACCCAATGATCATATGACCCCCTATGAGCAAGCACTTTGGCGACAGTGGGAAGGAAAAACTCCCTTTTAAAAGGAAGAAACCTCCGGCAGAATTCTTACAGAATGCAAAGTACAGGTTCATGTGAGTATTTAATGTACGGCTCAGCTCTACTAAATTTCTGAGTTTCTAGAGCAGACACAGCTCACATAACAACAGGCTTCAGGCACCATTTTAGTGACTTTAACAATATTATAAATTTTAATATCGGTCTAGTGACGCAGCACACAATAGAACCACATATTTTAGAAGCCAAAGGTTCAAATTAGTTGGGAGCACCTTCACTTAATTATAACAGTGGTTTTGTTAGGAAAACAGTTCTGTATACCGATACTAAATTGCATTAACGTCAACGGCTAACGTATCTAACATAGCTAACATAGCTAACTGTTATTTTTAGCACAGCATTAACGGCAAGCTACAATGGCGAGTAACAAAAACAAAACAGTAAAAAGGTTTTAATGAAAATGTTTTACCTTTTCCAACAGTCCCAGAATCCAGAGCTTCAAAGACCAGCAGGTACTCAAGACTGTTATCCGTTTCGCTGTCACCGTCCGTGAGAAAGTGTTTTTTCCCTTAGAAAGTTCAAGGCCCACAGCTCGCGCAATCTGTCTGCGCATGCACATCCCAACGATTGACCCCCCCCCTTTCGGGAGGTTGCCATAGTACGACGTGTTCTAACGTCACTCTCTCTCTCTCTGTCATTTATTTGGCTCGAAACACATATTAACAAATTGCTCAGTGATAAACAAGTACTGAGATCCTTTAGCTAAGCAGTGTGCTTTGTCAAAACTAAGTAAGTGTGTCGGTAATGGGGTTGGGGGTAGGGTCTTTAGGCTTTGGCCCCCACCCCTGCCACCAGTATATTTTTAAGCAAGTATTTCTAACTTTTATTTGAATATTCAGTTTCCTACCATCTGCTCTTAAAGGGTAATTGCCAGGTAACCCGCCCTCCTCCTTTGCGCACACATGCACACAAACAAAACACAAAACTAATTCACAGCCTCATTATAGTGAATAAATATTTATGCCATTTTACACCATCAAACCTAGATTGCTAAGGATGAAGAACCTTTTGTTCTTTAAAGAACCATTTGTAATAGCTGAAGAACCATCTACAAAATAAAAAGGTTCTTTGATGTATGATGGTTCTTTAAAGAACCATGAAGTCATCTGAAGAACCATTTAAGAACCATAATTTTTCTGAGAGTAGGGTTAAGAATACCCGGCTGATCAAAATTACCCCAAGAGGTCACAAAAGACCCCAGAACAACATCCAAAGAATCGCAGGCCTCACTTGCCTCAGTCAAGGTCGGTATTCATGACTCCACCATAAGAAAGAGACTGGGCAACAATGGGATCCATGGTTCAAGGAGAAAACCACTGCTGAACAGAAGGAAAAAAGAGGCTCGTCTCAGATTTGCCTGGAATGGTCTCGATGAGCTCCAAGACTGTAGGGAAAGTACTCTGTGGACTGACGAGACAAACGTTGTAATGGTGTGTGTCCCAGCCACATGTAATAGAACATACACTTTTCTGAAAAGCAACATCATACCAGCAGTAAAGTGTGTTGGTGGTAGAGTGATGGTCTGGGGCTGTTTTGCTGCCTCAGAATCTGGAAGACTTGCTCTGGTAAATGGAACCATGAATTCTGCCGTCTACCAAAACATCCTGAAGGACATGTCCGGGCATCTGTCCGAGTTGAAGCACGGTTCGGTTCTGCAGCAGGATAATGATCCAAAACACACACAACAATTCTGCAAAGAGGAGTGGGCCGAATTTCCTCCATGGTGCTGAAACAGGCTGATTGCCAGTTATCACAAATTCTTGACTGCACTTGTTGCTGCTAAGATTGGCTCAACCAGTCATGAGGTGTAGGGGGCAATCATAAACTCCTTAATTTAGAAACTGCATTTTGTGTTTACACACGTTATCTTTGTCTAATTATTAACTTTATTAGATGACCTGAAACATTTAAGTGTGACAAACAAACAAAAAAAAAAAAAGGAAATCAGGAAGGTAGCAAACACTTTTTCACTTTCATCCTCTTAACTGATGTTGATCAAACCGAGTGCTGTCTGACGTCGTGTACGTCTGCAGAGGAACTGGAGTGCATTCACACGACAAAATATTAGACATTAGGTTTGAACCTCCAGGCTGGCTGAGGCCTCTCAGGCCTCTCTGTGTGGAGTTGTTTGCCACGATCCAAACACAGGCTGGTTTGATTCAGTGATGAACTGACTGTGGGTCATGATCACACGGGTCCTTACTGCGAGCATTCACATTTGTGAGATGGTTAAATTCCTGAGAGATGAACCCCTGCGCTGTTTTCTTTCATCTGTGGAGAAACAAGTTCATAGTTTGAGCATAGGGCTGTGCGATATGACCAAAATCTCATATCCCGATATAAGACTTCTATCGTCCGATAACGATATAAATCACAAAAATGTAACATTTTCTGTAAATTCTGTGAATCTCGGGCATCTCGACTTGCGTGAAGTGTTTCCAGCTGCACGTCATGTAGCTGGAGTCGAGTATTTTAACAGATGGTTTGAAAGAGGAGTGAAAGAGGCCATCTATGTCCACTGTGAGCGACCATCTTTGAACAGAGGCGGTGGTTTACGACACCAGCTGTCTGCCATCTATAATCCAGTTTTGAGTTCCCTCCCCAGACGCCTTAACGCCCACTCACATCCTGGGCCATCTGACCTCAGGAATTCACATGACAAGGTGGGGCCAGGTTTCACAATGAGCTCACCCGAAACCCTGGCTGATTAGGTCCCACACCCGCTTTCACACCTTGGCGCATGTGATTAGAGGATCACCAGGGGGTCCTTTGTCCCTCATTGGGGGGATACTCCCACTGGGTTTAAATCTGGGACTCTCGGCCATTTGACCTTAGAACTGAAGAAGCTTCTCGGATGAGAGGTGAAACGTCTTCAAGCAACTTAAAGAAGTCCAGACGCTTTTCTTTGCAAACTCCTTTGACTACGATGACCTGGATGACTGAGAACCTTCACAGACAACAGATGCATGAAACGATACATTTTTAGACCTAAGTTGTAACGGCCGCCGTTTTCTTTGTGAGTATTTATTACACGGCGTGCTGCGGGGAAAAGCCCGTTCTAACATTTGAGTATAAGGTTTATTTTTTAGCACCTGGCAGCTCTTTTTTGCTTCTCATCCGTAAATAATCTGCTCTTTCATGTGATTCAGTTTATTTTGAAAAGTCTCAACAGGATCTTGAGCTTTATTGTGAAAGGTTTATGTGGAACATAAACAAGCGGACACGCGATGGTGTTACTGTCGTTGTTGCTAACCACAACGCATAAAAACAGGGGCTTGTCCGTCTATAGTGTGGTTATATTAAATATAGGAGAAAGACAGAACTTTAAGAAATTCATATAGCCACTACTGTGACCATCAAAACGGTGAAAAAATATTGCCGTAAACAGTTTATTTTGCGACACCACGAAACAAACGATAGCATAAAATGAAACGATAGACGTTTTTATATCGTCATCCGATATATATCGTTATATCGAACAGCCCTATTTGAGCAGGCACGGAGGCTGAAGTGAGAAGGCGGCAGCGTTTAGCCAAAAGCAGGTGGCTCGCCTGGTGTTGAACATGCAGCTTGGCTAAGTCATCATTTCCTCTCGACGCCACGAGATTGACTCTGCACCCACACGGACTCAAAAACACACTCACAGGCGCGCACTCACACACAAACTGCATGGTGTTGGCGAGTTAACGGCGTGTGCAATCATCCCCGCTCTGGACCTCTGCGAGGCATTTCCCTTAATGAGGACCTCAGATGGTGAAGCAGAGCCAGGCCATTTACCATCAGCACGGCCAATTTGTGCTTGGCTCTGCCCAAACATGGCCCCACATCTGCAGGACCTGCTCCTGATGCCTAACAATGCAGGGCCGGGATGATTTCTGACCGGGGAGTGCTTCATTTGCATTACAGTAGGAAGCAATGTGCGGACAGATGGAGTGTGAAGGGACAGCTGTGATTTTTTTTTTTCAGCTTCTGTGAGCGCAACATGCTCAGTGACGCCATCACAGGCTGGAAGCGTCACAGCCGAACTGATATGGCGTGACCTTAAAAAACCCAAAGAGCCTCGATTTGCTCCGAATGTTGTTCAAATACATCTTTCGTCACATGTTTGAGTCTGAAACACCCTCACAGGTCCACTTCATCTCAAGTTTCTCTGCAGAACTGCGGTACTGAGAGCAATTTTAAAACGCCACAATCCATTAAAGTCCCATCACTGTGGTTGTGTGTCTGTCACTATCATGCAGTGTAATCCTGAAGGAAGCAAAAAGGACAGAACAGCACGCGTGAGGGGGAGGAGGAGGCAGAGGAGGATAAGCTGAGTTAATTGTGGGGCATTTGGGTCAGACCTGCAGTAGCGTGTTTGACGAGAACGATCAGAAAGAGAAATAAATCCTGAAGAGAGAGAGGCTGTGAAAGTGTGGTGGTGTCATTACTCAAAATAAGTAATCTATTACACATTACTTTTATTAAAAATATGTTACTTAATTACTTGCCAAAGGGAATAATTTGTGGCATCACTGTGTAAAATGACCTGAAACACACAAGCTGTGTCCCAAAACGTCGGCTGCATCCTTCGGAGGACCCGGCCTTCGCGGTCTACGTGGGCCGGGTCCTTCGAAGACCGAGAAGGCCGGAAGTGCGAGGCTGTGAAATGGGACGGTCTAGCCTTCAGATTTGCGTCATCGCTGTATCGGTGGAGTTTAATAAACTCGGCCTTCTGCTCCTTGCTATCTAAAATATAACAGGACACTGGCGTAAATTCTCAACCGTCTCACAATTCGGTTTAATCAGTTTTCTGTTTGACGTTTATTCAGCTGTGTGAAAATCCCGGAGGAACCCACCCGATGGATTAATAAAGTTTTATTTAATCTAATAATCTAATAACTTTGATCTCAGCCAACCCGATTTACTCCTGAACAAATAAAACACTGAAAATAGGCAAACAATTACATTTTTAAGTTATCCGAGTGACTTATATATCATGTTTAACCTGAGTAGCGAAAGAGCGGGGGTCTGAAAACGATGAAGCCGGGAGTCCACTGCTCTCGCTGGCTGGAGTGACCATTGAACCCCCCGGTTTGCTATCGAGTTGGTGGGTAACAGACGTCTCTGAAAATGTCGGCGCACTTTTGCAAATATGCGATGTTTTGATAAACCAAGCAGATATTTGTAATTTACACAGCTACTTTCTCACCTGAAAATATGTTAAAAGTTTATTTTGTGACCCAGAAAGATTAATAAGGATAATTTTAAAACTTAGTAGCGGCCGGCATTGTTGGCAGCTGAAATTTGGCTGGGCCGTGCTATGAATTCTGGGATATGGTGGGCCACGAAGGACACACCCGACCCATCCTTCAAATTCGGGGAAATGAAGGACGCATTTGTCGGCTGCATTTGAAGGAGTCGACGAATTGGGACAGCCTTCGTCGCCTGGCTGTGACGTAATCGGCCTTCAAATGAGGCCTCCGGAGGATGCAGCCGACGTTTTGGGACACAGCTACTGTTACATAATTACAATTAACGATATAAACCTGAAGCTACTTTCACACACACACCAACACAAATCCCCGCCCTAATGGCGGTACACATGAACGTTCTCGTAGTATTTACGGTCGCCACGGTGATGCTGCTATAGAAACATGAACAGGTAGAAACAGCCTGACTGCTCATCAGTTTGTTACCTGTTGGAGTTCAGGCTCTGGCTGCTGGACTGGAGTCTGCATACACTCGGCTTTAACATTCTGGGCTAGCTTAGCGTTAGCATGCTGTCTGTGCAGATGTTAGCAGTGTAATGCAGATGTTTCTGTCCTGGATGCAGTTTGCACTTTTTTTCCCCTTTGTTAGGTAAAAATAAAAGTTGTATGTATATCTGCACTTCTGAAAAGTTTAGTCTCGTCTATCTTTCTCCTCCTCACGTACATGTGCGCGTCGGCTCTGTTGCTGAATGAAAATGAGCTGATTAATTAATAATTAATGGTGTGTGTGTGAGTGTGTGCTTAAAAGCAGTCTGTGTGAGAGGCAGAGAAGACTGTAGAAAGCAAACCCATTAGGTGTGAGCGTACAGTGAACGCATCACAGCAGCTTCTAAATGAGCGCAGTGATCTGATTGTTATTGAGCTCTGTTTCTGTTCCATTACAGGCTGCAGGTCATAAATGTTCCTCTTTTTTAATAAGCTGTATTTAACTTGGTGTCATCTCTCTCATTCTCTTTTGCTCTTCACGAAGGCGGTCGCACTTTTCTCCTCTCCTCCTCTCCTCTCCCTTAGCTCCCCTGCTTAGCCTCTTGTGTCCTTGTCTAGTCTCGTGTTTTTTGTATTACTTTTCCCTGGAACACTCTCTCACAGTCTGTTCTCTAAAACCTAAAAGAGAATTATGGATTTGATCAACTGGTCTCTGAATGCAATTGACACCCTTTTCTCAACGAGAAGTTTGGGCTTGGGTGAGCCTGAGTGCTGAAGATATCTACCTATTCGGAACCATGATAACAGGGTTCTTGCTGATCGGAGCTGGCTTGGCCCTGGCTTATCGAAGAATTAAGAAAGTGGAACCGGCTGTTCAAACCCCCACAAGGCTGCCCGCTGGGATTGAAACGATGGGACGAGGCGTGAGTTTCTCAAAATGGGCTCATTGAGTGCAGCACGGATAAGATCTTGGAGAAGCTTATGGCTGCCGTGAATACTCAGAATAACACCTCTGAGTGCAGACTGGATCACATCTTGGAGAAGCTCACTGCGATCGTGAGTTCTCAGAATCGGCTCTTTGAGCACAAGAATGACAACATCACGGAGTGTAAGTTTGATAACATCATGGAGAAGCTCACGGCTCTCCAACGGGAGATTGAGAGACCAGTGTGTTAGAACAGCTTTAAAATTCATATGAGTTGTTCGCACTAAAGTAAAAAGCACCATCACTTCATGCGGATACCCCTTCGGCGTCAGCTGCGGTCTCAAGGCTGGAGCCGAACAACAACACCTTGATAACGACTGTGTTTAGACTGTTCTTCCTTTTCTATGCAAGGCCACCTGGGTTGGCTGGAAGACTGTTTACTTAGCCTGGCAGGGCGAAGGACACTGTCTCAGCTGAACTCTGGACACACACACACACATACACACACACACACACAGAAATATATACACATGCAGATATACACTCATCCCCCCTCCCCCCTCCAAACGCCTTCAACGCTTATTCCCTTCCGATGCTGACGGTGGATCAAGGAGACCAGCGCTTATGCTGCAGGCCCGGATGTACTGTCTACACTGGCTGTCTCTCACCCTTTATCCGCCCCTGTTGCTTGTCATGTGTTTCTTTGGTGTATTAAGAGTTTTTTCATGTGCTATGTGCAGAGGTGTTTTTTTCTGTTCTCAAACTGATCTCCCTGTTGGAGCTCAGTCTGGGGGGAGTTATTTTTTTTCCTCCTTATCTTTCCTCATGTTGTGCTTTTCCATGTTATACCTCTCTGATCTGTCTTCCCCATGTGATGGTTTTGTGTAATGTATGTATGGTCGGAGGGTAAGATGGCGCTGGCACGGCTGGCAGCCTTAACCCAATTTCCTTCGGGATGAATAAAGTATGATCAATTAATCAATCACACAGGGCTTTTCTGGGTCTTATTGCTGTATTGATTGCAGCCATCAAAGAATCACATAGATCCCTAAAATAAATCATCTGCAGTGTTAACAAAGAGCAGCAGTGTTAACAAAGAGCAGCACAGATCATGTTCACAGCTGAGCTCTCGTTAATAAAAGATGAGGTTTTTGGCCAGCGTCACAGGTTATCCTCTCGTGTGTGTGTGTGAGCCTCATGAACAGCAGAGCAAATGTGGATTCATATGTAGATAACAGTCGGGATGAAAATGAAAAGATGGGCTGAAAAAGCAGGAATGTGTCCATGAAGCATGTTGGGAATTGAATTGTTAATTAAGGAGGAGAGTGGGTGGAGGCGGGAGGGAGGGGGAAGAAGATGAGCACGAAGAGCTCTTTAAATGCCATTTAGAGGTAAAAATGAGTGATGTGCCTCTAAAACCTGCATTTACAGCACTTACTGAAGAAAAAATCAACCGTTTCAAAGTGAAGATGTTTGAAATGTTTCCACTTTCCCAGAACGCTAAAAAGACGAGAAACAGAAAAGTTAAGGGACAGATGGAGGGCAATGTGAAGAGGAAGACGAGAGCAAGAAGAAGAGCAATGTGATGTTTATCAAGAAAGCTACTATGAAATCAATTTGTACTTATAAAGAGGAAGAGTGCTGGACGGAGAAAGGCGGCTCCTCCGACATCGTGGACAAACCTGAAAATGGGATCTATTTGTCGGGTATGTGAGCATGAAGTGTCCCATTTCTGTCACGGCACAGCTCGCAACACACACAGAAGAAAGCTAAGCATTGTGTGTTTCAGCCCAAACAACGAAAGCTTTATCTACAGCTCGGCGCCGAGGCCGCTCACCTAAATCTAACCGAGGACGGTCCTGCTGCTTACCTGCAAACTAACGCAGCAGAGTGGTGGGTTTACTGTAGGACTGCCGACTCCTGCCTCCACAGTTGGAGTGTTGGCCCTTTAAACCAAGGAGACCTTAGCGATTCTTGCCTGTGTGCACCTGATCAATAAGTTCGATTGTTTTGATGAAGAAACGCGTTGATGATGAAGAAGAACTAAAGCAGGAAACAGAAAGCAGGGCTGAGACTGGAGGCTGAGGAGAGACACGGGAGCACTGCAAAGGACAAGGAATGATGAAGAGGAGCAAAGAACAACAATAAGAGAGGAGGACGGAGGGTGGAGAGATGATTCATCGCAGGATCTGATGGAGGGGATGAAGAGGCTCAGACTGTACTCTCCACATTAAAGTAGCCTCGATTTTACATCCCTAAATCCACTCGTAAGTCTGGACCTGAGCTACGTCAGAACGGGTTACTACACCCACCGCTGCAGTCCCCCGAAGAGACAGCTGTGACTGAGGGTAACAGGGTGGTGGAGGGTCCTGGCCCTCTGATGACGGGAGCATGGGCATTTCTGGGATTCACTGAAATAACAGAAGCTCCCACATTCGCAGTCAGACGTGCCCACGCCTGAGACTGGCTTTGGTAAATCCCAACAGCACAGATCGGTCCCTGAGTCTGCAGGACGCGGTGTAAATGTGCATCCGACGGTTTTCCTGCTCAGCCTCCTCTGCTGCTCCACATGCTAATTAGAGCAGGTTTGAATGTGTCCACAGAGCCCCATCGAATCCAATCCAAACTAATTTCACACATGATGACGGCCGCGCCCTCTCAACAATGATCTCAGGGAGGAGATTGTTTGGATTAGACACACGGCCAGCTCGCACAAAGGCAGTCTGTGAGGGAAACAGACTCACCTGCTTTCTGTTTGTCTTCCTGCTTTGGGAATCATACAAACGCAGCGGGCAGCAGGCGGTACGATTACATCCGTGATGGACGAGTGTATGATTGGGTTAAAGAAGAAACTGCGGGTGGCTCCGGGGAGGCAGCTGGCTTCTCTTTATTGAACACTTGTAAATCAAAAAATCGTGATCATTCAAACTGTTAGACAGGTGCTGTTTACCACATACATGCTAACAGGACCGACAGCCGAAGCTGAACTTTTCCTCCAAACACGAAGCGTGAATAAACTCGATGCCCGGGTGCTGCCGCTGTGCAGCTCGCCTCTCATTTTTGTTTATTCAGACCTAATAAGTACACGAACAGAGCCAATTGTGGGATTTTCTTCCACCCTCTGACTCTGTAATTGAACCGCTGCAGTTTGTAGTCTCCTGGAAACAGCATGGATAAAAGCATACCTATGGTTATAACATGGCTGCTATCGAACTTTGAGCTGCAAGAGAAAAGTTTGTGGCCTTCTTCCCAGCTCCTAAATCACTCTTAGGACTCTCTGAAGAAAGGACAGAGGAGTAAAATCTGAAGAAAAGGATGAAGCTAATCTGAGTGCTCAGCTGGGCCTGAATGGAGGACCACGAGTGAAGCTGCTCTTCGTCTGCAGCTCCAAAGAGGAGGGATGAGCTCTGTCAGCTGAAAGGTTTTATGACAGCATCTGTCAGCAGTCGGCCATGCTGAGGCCAGCGGCGTGATGGCAGAGCTGTCGGCTGTCTGAGCACGCACAGCACTTCCTTTTCCACATTTAAGCATCCATTATTCAGGGTGCAGGTACAGAGTGAGCGCTGCTGTGAGGCTCTTAAATCAATCAAATCACTTTTATTGTCACATCACATGTGCAGGTACACTGGTACAGTACATGCGAGTGAAATTCTTGTGTGCGAGCTTCACAAGCAACAGAGTTGTGCAAAAATACAATAACGTAAAACAAGCAAAATATAAGAATGGCTAAATCTGAGAGTAATAAATATATGTACAATATAAGAGTATATGCATTACTGGATGTGTATACTAAATGTGTTTTTGTTTTTTTGTTTTTTTACGTGTGTGTGTGTGTGTATACATATTTTACAAATTAAATAGAGTAAACAATAAAATAAAATATATAAAATATACAGAGGTTGGTAGTTGAGACATGTGCAAAACAAGTGGCATTTGTATACAGTGTGGAGTGCATAATGTTGTTGAATGTGGGTGAGGTGTCTATGAAGTGTTCAGCAGTCTGATGGCCTGGTGGAAAAAGCTGTCTCTCAGTCTGCTGGTATGGGACCGGATGCTGCAGAACCTCCTTCCTGATGGAAGTAGTCTGAAGAGTTTATGGCTGGGGTGACTGGAGTCCTTGATGATCCTCCCCGCTTTCCTCAGGCACCGCTTCCTGTAGATGTCCTGGAGGGAGGGAAGCTCACCTCTAATTATTCTTTCAGCACACCGCACCACTCTCTGGAGAGCTTTGCGGTTGTAAGCGGTGCTGTTGCCGTACCAGGTGGTGATGCATCCAGTGAGGATGCTCTCAATGGCAGAGCAATAGAAGGTCCTGAGGATGCGGGGGCTCATGCCAAATCTTTTCAGTCTCCTGAGAAAGAAGAGGCGCTGCTGCGCCTTCTTCACTGTTTTGTTTGTGTGTACCGACCACGTAAGATCCTCAGCCAGATGTACACCAAGGAAGCGGAAGCTGCTCACTCTCTCCACAGCAGCGCCGTTGATGGTGATGGGGGTGTGTACTTCTCTGCACCTCCGGAAGTCCACTATCAACTCCTTTGTCTTTGCGACGTTGAGGGTGAGATGGTTGTCTTGACACCAGTGGGTCAGGGCGCTGACCTCCTCCCTGTAGGCCGTCTCATCACCGTTGGTGATAAGACCCACCACTGTTGTGTCGTCCGCAAACTTCACAATGATGTTGGAGTTGCTAGTGGCCGTGCAGTCGTAGGTGTAGAGTGAGTACAGGAGAGGGCTCAGTACACACCCCTGTGGAGCACCAGTGTTCAGTGTGATGGGGGATGAGGTGGTGCTGCCCAGTCTGACCACTTGGCGTCTGTCAGACAGGAAGTTAAGGATCCAGCTGCAGAGGGAGCTGCTCAGTCCTAGATCCTGCAGTTTCCTGTCCAGCTTTGAGGGAACGATGGTGTTGAATGCTGAGCTGTAATCTACAAACAGCATTCTCACATACGTGTCTCTCTTCTCCAGGTGTGACAGGGCAGCATGGAGTGTCAGGGCTATGGCATCATCAGTGGACCTGTTGTGGCGGTATGCGAACTGTAGAGGGTCCATTGAGTCGGGTAGTGCAGAGCAGATGAAGTCCCTGACCAGCTTCTCGAAGCATTTGCTCACGATGGGGGTCAGGGCTACAGGTCGCCAGTCATTCAATGAGGAGATGGTGGAGGATTTGGGTACAGGGACGATGGTGGCCATTTTGAAGCAGGCTGGGACTACAGACAGAGAGAGGGAAAGGTTGAAGATGTGTGTAAACACTCCAGCCAGCTGAGCCGCGCATGACCTGAGGACGCAGCCGGGAATCCCGTCCGGACCAGTAGCTTTGCGTGGGTTCACTCTCCTGAAGCACTTCCGCACATCCTCCTCAGACACAGTGTGCGCGCTGACGTCATCCGCGGTGTACACACTGTCCGGTCTCATGGTGTTCGCTGTGTCAAATCTAGCGTATAACACGTTTAGATCCTCACACAGAGAGGCCGTGGTCTGCGGTGTGCTGGTTTTCCCTCTAAAGTCTGCGATCGTGTTTAGTCCCTGCCACATACTCCGAGGGTTGTCAAACTGTTGCTCCACCCTGTCCCTGTACTCACGTTTGGCTGCTTTGATCGTCTTCCGGAGTTGGTAATGTGCGTGTTTGTAGTCCGATGTGTTCGAGGAGGCAAAAGCGGTGCTCCGTGCCGCCAGTACCGTGCGAACATCTCCGTTAATCCAGGGTTTTTGATTTGGGAAGGATTTAACTGTTCTGGATGGGACGACATCTTCCACGCATTTCCTGATAAATCCGCAGACTGAGTCTGTGTACTCGTCAATGTCATTAGCAGCCACGTGAAACATTTCCCAGCCCGTGTGATCAAAACAGTCCCGCAGCGTAGACTCCGATTGGTCCGACCAACGATGCACCGCCCTCAGGGTTGGAGCTTCCTGTTTCAGCTTCTGCCTGTAGGCGGGCAGGTGCAGGATGGAGCGGTGATCTGATTGGCCGAATGGGGCGCGGGGGAGGGCTTTGTACGCATCCCGGAAAGGGGTGTAGCAGTGATCAACAGCTGCCTCCGACTCCACAGGCTCCGCCCTGTTCTGGCTTCATGTGACGCAGCGCAGATCTTTTTTTGTTGTTGTTTTTGCAGACACACTGTGTCTTTGTCCCGCCTTCTGCCAGAGGTTTCTGGCAGTAAACTAAAGAGGTTGCGTTGCTCAGTACGAGTGTCACCAACATTCACGCTGCTTCGAGTCTCAGCTTGCGTGCTTTTCTGGAAATGGCTACCTTGGTAATGATATCACAGAAGTGGTGAAGGACACGGGCCTGATTGCTCAGAGGGCGGCGTACAGTCGATTTCTGTCAAGTTTATAATCTTATGATGCAAAAACACGGTGAGGTCTGAAACAGTATCGTGGACCGTCACAAACTCTCGAACGGTTTGGTCGACCTTCCATGTGTTCAGTGAGATGATGTAAATCATTTGGAGCCCTCCCTCCACTGTTGCTGTTTCATGGTTGAAGATGGGTGGTTGTGCTGAAGCGTTCGCTGCGTAGCCGACTTCACCTGCTTCTCCTTTAGTGGCAGGTGAGTCCTCGGGTTGTCATCGTTGTAGTTTTCATTTCCTGAGTGGCTCTGAAAAGACTGCCATTAAGTCTGCATGCTCTCTAGATAAAAGCAGCAATGAAACAGATAAATGGCTTCTTAAATTTGTTGTTGCGTAACACGCTGACTCGAGGACACATTAAAAGGTTAAAGCACATCCTCTCAGCCTGTGATTTGTGGCTAATTTGCAGCTGAATTACCTTCTGCAGCCTCTGCAGAGGGAAGCACGTGTGCTGCCTTTGACATGTCAAACAGTGTGAGCAGATTCAGGTCTGCTGACGGATGAATTTATAATCTGCAGGTGAAAGATGACTTGGCTGATTGGTCACACATCCACACGACTTTACTGTCATGGGTAAGAATAAATAAGGTTCTTTACAGATTGTACAGCAGTCCACGGTCTGAACCTGCATGAACACCTGCAGCTACAGACAGCAGACTCCACCCGTCCAGACTTCACTTGCCCACTGCAGGGCGTAGCTAAACTGTCTCCTTCCTGGTCTTCAGGTTGGCGTCATCAGACTTTGCGAGGCCTTAAATCAGCAGCAGGACTCATTAGAGCATGGTGAGCTGTTTGTGCTGCTGTTGTAATGCTGATATTATCCCGTAAACTCGTTTTTAAAATAAATTCTGTAGTTTTCAGTTCGTTCCTTTATGTTTTTCTGAGGAGAAGTGTGATGGGAGCAGACGGTTTAACCCTGACGGATCATTAACCCGGTGATTTCCTGTCCGAGCCATGTCCGTTGGATTGTGCTCGTGGTCTGTGAGAATCTTATCCCCGAAGTTTTTCCATCTTCTCTAGACTGATGTCGTGATGTGTTTGATGTCTGCTTTCAGGTCTTTTAGACTTTGTGTGTGTGCACAGGGTAAATGCTTCTTCAAGGAGAAATTCTCTTTACGAAGAGCTTTTTGTTTTGCACAGAAACACTTTGTGCACTTTCTCGTCCTTCAGCCTGCTCGAGTCGCTCTGTCGTCCTCCAGTGTGGTACTGATAATGGGGAGAGACAGCCTGTTCTCATCTTGTCAAAGCAGAATGAGCTTTGTTGGTGCAGCGTTATGGTCAGCTTTCAGGGCTGCTGCTGCCAACGGTGGCGTTTCAACCCAAGGCTGCGTTTTTTCCTAAACCAGCAAAGCAAACTACACATCTCCAACCCTGATGGGACCCACAGTCTTCTGGCTCCTCCAGGCTCCTGATGTGAACATCGTTGTTTTGAACCCTACAGAGGACAGCCTGTATCTACCAGACGGGCATTAAACTGATGAGGTCAAATATCCGGCCCTCAAGCGGTTGAACTCACGGCTGAACATGAAAAAACCCGTTCTGATCAGACAGAACAGACATTTGACAGATGGAGTCTGAGCTCATCGTCCTCATGGGAAACAACCAAGTCTGAATGCAAATGATTCAAAATCACCGCTCATGTTGGTCTGAGCAGTCTCACCATGTTGGTGAAGCAGTCCGGTCTCAGTCCGCTGCCACACGAAGGCTCTGTTTTTCTGAACCTGCAGAGGAAACGTTCCCAGTGCAGTGGGCTGTGGGTAAAACTCATAATCCATGAGGTCAAAGTTCACGTCCTGCCACCTCTGCAGGCAGGAAATCTACACAACACCTCACAGCAGCCAGTGTTTGCGATGCTGTTTGCATCGGGAATATTTAGCAGCTTTGCTCATCTGCAACAGAAATAGAAGTCAAACCGTCTGAAGACGTCTGATTTCTCTTTTTTCTCTGTGTAAGTAAACACGTCATAGCGGGTCAGAAAAACATCCTGGTTACGTTCATGGCCTGTCTTCCTGTCTTATCCACGAGTCTGAGACCTGTACATCAAGCATCTGTTTGGGCTTTCTAGTGGTGCCACATTTGTGGGGGGGTGGTTAACAAAGCACCCTAGCTTTCTTCTGAACACGGCGCCCATTGCAGCTTTCACATTTTGTGGCAGTGAGAGAGAATGGTAATGAATGATGATTCAGGGTTCGTCCGACTTTGTTGCTCAGGCGTCGGCGTCTCACTTTTACCAGAACGTGCCGAATGTGAAGCCTCCAAATTATTGTTAAAAACTAAAATTTTCACCACATTATACAAAGACACAACTGCGATAAATACTCAGATTACATAAAGGAAACTGCGGTGAAAAATGTTGCTGAACGATGAGCAACGAGTCTGAGACGATGCAGTGAGACTAACTGTGGTGCGTGTAGTGATGTGTCCACGGTATAAATGTGCAGTAAGAGCTGCAGTTTGGGGCCTGATGGCAGACAGAAGACACACTGCTTCAACACAAGCAGGCACAGCTCTGTGTCTGGCTCTCTGCAGGCTCTTTAGCCAGGTGTTAGACAGAGGTCAGCAGGTGAGCTACAGAGCAGGCTGAAGATATAACTGTGAAGATGAGGAGTGAACTCCAGCAGCTCTAAACAGGGACGTGATGAAGAGCGGTGGAGTTCACCGGTGGGAGAACATTTTTAAAAATGACAGGACCTCTGGAGCCACACCACCTTCACCTCGCCTTCAGATGCAGGTTTCACAGGTAAACTCGTGTGAAGAAGTTTCGAGATTATAATCTGTAATATTACAGGATTAGCGAGGAGCCCATCTCCTCCTCCTTCCTGCACGCAATGCAGCTGCTGACCTTCAGCTGTGGACTTACTGAGCCGTCTACATTCACCCCTGTGCTGTGAGCACAGCTGTCGGCAGGGCAGAAGGAATGAGAGTGACAGGAAGGAGTTTCCTCTGACGGGTGTCCTGGCTCTGGCAGGAGCTCTTCCACCCTGAGAGGACACATGTTTTCCTCTGGACAGGCCAACAGGAGCAGATCCAGAGGTCTGTGGAGAGGCGGTATACGACCTGGGATCGCTGAATCCATCGGGAACTTTGTGAGGATGGATAAAGTGTATGTGCTGCTACAAGCAGAGAGTGCTGAGAGGCATTAAAGGCATCTGTTTTATGTCACTGTGATGCACGCTGGCTGCTTGGTCTAATACTATTAGTGTTTTGCACAGAGAGCAGCTGTGTAGAAATGAGTGGGAGAGGTCCTAAAGTCTCAAAAGGAGCAGTGTAATCCTCAGAGAACACGGAAAAGCCTTCTCTGCTGTGGGACGTGCTTCAGTAATCCCTCTCTCTCCAATCCAGCAGGGTGGAGATAATTGTAGATCCTTTGCATGGCTTTCTTTCAGAACATGGCTGATGATGCTGTGACCCGAGGAGAGGGATGATGATACTGTGAACCTCTGCAGCAGCTGCCAGCCGTGAATTAGACTGTGATTGTCGCTGAGAGAGGCTTTCCTTCAACAGCTCTTTCCTCTGAAGATACACAGGCATATAAAAAAGCTTCGAGTGAGTCAGGGCGCAGATACGTCTTTATGAACTGTGTCATTAAAGCAGGGACTGCACAGTGCTGTTTATGCAGCTGCTTCTCGGAGGCAGCGTTACCTCCTGTAAACTCCTCTGAACGTGTGCACTTTCCTGTGATCGTAGATCAGCCTCAGGTTTGCTTCAGCACACGGCACAATGTGTGAGAGCGGCTCACATCGTTGGCACTAGGGCTGGGCGATATGGAAAAAATATTTATCACGATATGAATTATTTTATATCATGATAACGATATATATCACGATATACCACAATGTTTCCAGTTATTCTCTGAAAAGTTTGACAAATTTCATCCCTCACTTTTCTCCAACTTTATTTTGAAGAGACTTTTAACGGAACTGTCACAATTGAGAAACATACATTTTAATATAAATGTATCAGATGAAAACAGCTGTGGCCTTCACATTTTTTTTCCAAAACGTACATTTAAAATGAATTGTCAAAATAAATTTAAAGTGCACAACAGTTTCAAGTTTCTGAGAAGAAAACTCAGATTTGCACAAAAGTTCAGCTATAAAAAATAAACAAATTATTTCTTAACTTTCTGAAATCTGTAACCTTGTACTGCAAAGTTTGCAAACCAATATAAAGTGACAAAATTAAGCATCAGGGTTGAACAGAACTCTGTTTAAGGCATTAACCATAAATTAAAGTGAAAACAGAAAATGGCTACTTTGCAGAAGTAGATATGTTACTGTTGAATTTACAGGTTGAGTGCAAGGAAGACTAGTTGGTCAACTGTGTTTGGCTTAAGACCTGACCTCTTACATGTGATGATGTTCCCACTCGCACTGAAAGCCCTTTCAGATGAAGAACTAGTAGCAGGAATGCACAAGTACTTTCTGGCCAGCCTGGCCACCAATGGAAAGTTTGTCTCATGCTGCTTCCACAGTGGGTCAGTCTCTGAGTCAGGCCCAGGTGTCTGAAGATACATGGAGAGCTCCAGTTCAATGGATGCTCTGCTGGGTTGGGAGTGGGTGGTGGATTGACCTACCTTTTTGAAGTAGCTACCTAAACTTTTCTTTTTCTTTGTGGGACGGGGAAGCTCTGGATCATCTTCAGCAGCTGGGGGTGAACTGGAGGCTGCTGCTGTTTGTGCACTTTCTGGTGCTGTTGCTCCCACCATGTCCACCAGCTCTGCTGCAGCTCTCATCTTTATGAACTCCACCCTCTCTTCCTTGATGTAGGCTGTCTTAAACTGTGGGTCAAGAAGTGTTGCCATGTCTAGGAGGTTGTTGGTGGCATGGTCATCATACTTTTCATTGAGGTACTTGAGGATACCGTCTTTGACTGCTTTTGTGAGCTCTGTCTCTCCATCCTTCTGACTGAGGATTTCGTTGTTGAAGAGGTGCAGAACTGGCTTCAGAAAAGATACGCTGACGTAGCCCTCCCCTGACAAAGCGTCAGTAAACTCGAACAGTGGACCCAGTGCCTTGTTCAAGGACTCTAGCAATGCCACGTCTTGCCAGCTTGGCACCAGATGTCTTGTCTAAGTCAAATAGCAAAAAAGAAAGTGGAAAAAAAGGTTACTTTCATGAGGTGTTGAATCTAGGCTGCAAACATAATCAGAATCCAAAATGAAAAGAATCAATGTACAATGTCCAGTGGCTATGTCTCACCTTCTTGTCTGCAACCTGTGAAAGAGCATTCTCCTGCTCCAGGAACCTCTCTATCATCATCTGCCGCGAACCCCATCTTGTAGGGCTTTCAGTGATGAGCTGATGAGGAGGCAAGCCCAGCACCGCTTGCGCCTTGGCCAATTCACGTTTTTTCTTCCATGACTTGGAGAAGGCACTCGCCACCTTTTTACACACTCCAACTGCTCGTTCCATAGCCTGTTTTGTAGATACTGGTGTGAGAGCTTTTAGAGCATTCTCTGTTGAAATAAAACAAAAAAGTATGTTATAACATATTTTGACAGCAACTTTGTTTTTTATCATAATGTATCACTTAAATTACTTATGAATTGATTTAATAATTAGATACTGTGAGCAGCTAGTATCACAATTCATTCTTTACTGTGACGGGCAAAAAAAATAAAATATAAATAAAACTTGTTCAATAATGTTTTGTACATGGGCTGATCTAATTTAGATTTACTAATATTTTTGTTGCTACTATACTACTGTCAACACAATATTACACTAAGCCATTTTTAGATTGTTTTACACTAACCAATAGCTAGCTGTAGGCGGTGACCAAAGCATTGTAGCCGTTCCCACTGGTTCAGTTCCATTGCAGAGATGTTGTTAGTGGCGTTATCCGTGGTGACACAGACAAGGTGGCATTCTTGCAATCCCCATGACTCCAGTGTATCTCTCAGACCTAGACACATTAATTCTTAATTAGGAGTGACTCAGAATTACTACAGCCAGAACAGTAGCTGGAAATGTTTGTTTTACTAACATGCATATCATATGTTAGTAAAACTAGTGTGTGTGCGCATCTCTGCTCGTCCATAGGTCAGTAGTCAAGGCATAATGCATGACACTGCAAACATCCTTCTCTACTTTGGCCCGGCATGCGTCATATAAGCGAGGCAACTCAACTTTACTGAAGTGCTTACGACCGGGCATGACGTACCTCGGATCAAGGACTTTGGCGAGGTCACGAAAGCTGTCCTTCTCAACTACGTAAACAGGGCATTGTCTCATACGGCGTCCCTTGTGCGAAAGACTGCTGCATCTTCGGCTGGCTCAACACGTTCTCACTCCCAAAGCGTAACATTTTACTCTAGGTGACAAATCGTCAACATATTACGTTTTCGGGCACCCAACGCGTTCCTACGTGACGACATCAGAAAACTGCGGACACGTGAGAACCGTTTGGACTCAATCTACACATCTTCGTTTTTTCCCTTAAAATCACTTGGCAAAACACTATTTCACATCATTAAAGTGCTGGTTGAGCTTAG
>CAKLIZ010001318.1:0-41361 GCA_922035795.1 Oreochromis mossambicus | reverse complement strand
CAAATAGATCCTGTGCACGAGAAAATGCTAACTTCCTGGTTTGACACCGGATGTGGGGTTGTACATTTCCGGTAGCTTTACTTTGCGGTCAATCGCTACTGCGAAGATATTCTCCAAAATCATGTCCAAAACTCGAAAACGGAAAGATCGCGTTAAGTTACAAAGAGCAGAAGGTGGGAACACTCACCACTGTTGTGTCACAAAAAATCTAATGATCAATTTTGACGTTTAAAGAGTTTAGATCAATCAGTTGTTTACATCACTCAACACAAGAAATAACACGTTACAGTTAGCATGTAAGAGATTTGGGAGAAAATTCTTTACAAAAACATCATTTACAAGACACTTTTATTTGTGACATACGTATCTATTGACATATAAAAGACAATTTAACAAAGGCTAACTAACATCTGGGCAATAAAACAGAATGGAATAGAGAATATTAGTATTTATACATATATAGAACTCTCTGTGACGACCTTTACAATGTTTTTGCAGGTGGAATGAAAGACATGAATAAAGTGCAATATGCAGTAAATGGAACAATGTGCATTGATGTTACAGATCGTGAAAAGTAGTGAAGTGAATTTGTTCATAACAAGCAAAAATCAAATACGTTTGAAACTGACCACTAAATAAGCATGTCTTTATCCTGTTTTCCTTCTTTCACCCCAACCGGTAGCAGCAGATGGCCCCGCCCCTCCCTGACACTGGTTCTGCCGGAGGTTTCTTCCTGTTAAAAGCGAGTTTTTCCTTCCCAGTGTCGCCAAAGTGCTTGCTCATAGGGGGTCATATGATTGTTGGGTTTCTCTCTGTATTTATTATTGTGCGATCTACTGTACAATATAAAGCGCCTTGAGGCAACTTTTGTTGTGATTTGGCGTTATATAAATAAAATTGAATTGAATTGAATTGAACTAAATGCTAACCAGAGGTGTCAAAAGTGCACATTCTTACTAAAGTTGAGATACCTCGGGGGTCTGACCTGTTGTAGCGCTAATAAAGTGCCAACGTAATCAGTTGTTAAGGTTCAAAAATATATATTGAGAGAGGGAATCTAAAAATAACCACAGATCCAGCCTGGTGTACTTAGACGGCATTTTAATAAACACATGTGTGAGCCCGACCGCTGTGCAGATTTCAGCGTCGAACTGAACTTACAACAATTACACAAGGTTTTATATGGATACAACAACAAAGCCCCCCCTCTTTTGCAAAACAGACAATAGTACAGCTTACGTCACCTAAACCACAAAATGTTCCTGCTAACTTTAACATAGTTTAAAGAACATTACGTCTCTTGTCTCAACATCAGTTGCACTTCCTCTAAGTACTTCGGCACAATTCTGCAATTGCAGCAAAAACACATCTTCACTTCTCACCTACCAAAATAGATCTGTTATGGTGTGTATGTGTGTGTGCGTACACGTGCGGGGGCGCGTGCGTGCTGTGTACTACGTACGTGTCATGACCTCTCACTATTTGTGTCTGTATGTGTAGGTCTCGTCTGTCTGTACGTGCAGAGTTTGCATCTGCTCTCTGAACAGTTTCACTTCTGCAAAAGCATGGCTTGCAGACGCATTTCCTGTCAGCCTGCAGTCAGCTTCTCACCCACTGAAGACTTCAGTATAAGAATACAAAAACATTCAAAAACCTTTAAATTATAAATTCAGCTCCACAATTTGAAGTGGTTATAACAACCTGTAATAAAGACTAATATAATACCCATATATTTGAACATCTGAGTGCCTCTGAATGCAACATCACTATTAACATGAAATGGTAATGATGATTATAAAAATAGCAGCACATAATAGCAGGAAAATATTTCTATTCTTCACACTAGCAAGATATGTAAAGATATTGGAGATTAAAAAAGCCCATGTGCGTTTACAAGCACATAATTTGCATCTTAAGAACATTGTTTGCCCCTTGTACAGACAATGATCTATTCTAAGAAATAAATGCAGACACAGAAGTTCCCCTTTCTGGCATCCTCTTTCAAATATGGTGATGATCTCAGGCCTTTGAGGTCCCCATGGACTGGACAACTTCTTCTGTCACCTGTTGGCAAGCAAGCTCTAGTGCAGCAGGATGCTGAATACATTCAGGCCTTTGCTCAAGCCTGCTTCTTGATTATATGTATTATTACAAATGCTTGTTATGTGGTTTAATGCAATGTTCATTAATACAATGATAATGCCAATAATAAGTATAAGTAGCAGTAAAATATTCCTTATTCCACACTCCCTCTTTTGACCCTGTTCCCAAACAGGGTCACCACACTCCGTTGAGTCACTCTTCAACCCACTCTGTCACCTCTGGATCCATTAATGGCATCCATCCATTCCCAGGTCCACTGCCTTCGCTCTGACCCTCTCTAGCAGTCCCCTGACTCAGCAAATCAGACAACAAGCCACTCATACCCGGTGAAAGACCCCTTACACTTGTGAATCTCCCGTGGTCTGTCCCTGTTCTGGGTCCCTCTCTTGTTCTCTCTATTCGAACCTGATTCAACCTAATATTACTCAAAACATGAACCTAATTTTGTATTTGGTTTTTGACTTTTATTTTTATATCTTATTCAACCGTCAGCATTTGTAAAACTCTTAAAAGCACTGCCTTTAAGAGGATCAAAGGAAGCACGTCTCTGCTTATGCTTCCTGTTGGTTCCTTATCTGATTATCAGCATCCTATGCACAAAACTGTCGCTGCTGCTGCAAGTGCCTACCTCTCATCTAAAATCACCTATCACAAGAAAATATATCAAGAAAATCATTATACCTGCTTATTCTACTAAAGGATAAAAAACAACCAATTTTACTCACTAAGTGTAAGCACATTATCAATAGCTCCTAAATAAACTTCATCATAGCTAAAAGCTGAACTCTAACTGTATTTTGAACTCCCATTTCCTGTGTTTACCCTGTTTTAATATATCATTTTATTTCATTTTGCTGCTCTTATTGTAATGGTACATTCTAATTTATACTTTATCAGACTCAACCAAAATATATAAGCTTTCTCCCTTTGCTTCTGTAACTACATTTTATATAAGAGGACTATTTTAACGCTGCATGTGTTCTCTCAATATTTTACATGTCCTGTTGGTTACAAGCAAAACTCCTATTTAGTTCCTCATTCTGTCATTTGTTATTGGGTCAACTCAAATTCAGTTAAAAGCTAAAGGGATTTCAGGCCTTTGGCCTCAAATCAATACTGTCCTGTGTGTTGATGAACTCTATATGTCTGTAAGCGTGCGCAGACTTCAATGCTCAGGTCATCTTGCACAATAAATTGCTCGGACATCGCGCCGAACAAAGCTTCTGACCTTCAGTTATTGACTTGAGCAACATTTCTTTAATGAGCACAAAATGCAATGTGTATGAAATCATTCCTGTGTATATAATCTTCAATACTATTCATTTGGGTCAGTAACACTTCTAACATCCTCATCAAAAGCTCTCCTTTATCCTAGAAATAAATCCATTTACTATCTGTTTCTAAAGCCTACCATATAACAACATTATAACATTATGTCATTGTGACAACTTATCTAAAAATCAAAAAGAAATCACACATTTTCTACTCATAAAGTCTTCACTATTTTCCCCAAAGCATATCCTTTATTCCCACAGTTTCCCTTTAAGTTTGGTATACCACTTCTTATTAACACCGTATTTTGTCTTCTAAACAGAATTCAGTTCATTTTACGCCTCTCTTTTAACAAATCCTCAGTTGTACTATATCTAGTAAAAATCCCAGTAAAACCCATTTCAAATTAAACAAATTAAATCTTAAATCCCTCTCTTTTTTGACACATCTCATGTGGCAAAAACTCAACATGCTTCACCCAAGCTTAACAAATTAAAAGGGAAAAAAGGTTAATCATATCATATCATTTCTCAGAACACTTCAGCCATCCTCCTCTCCGGTATTTTGCTCCAGCCCTGAAAACCTGTATTCAAGGAACAAAATCAATTTAATCATCATGTCAAATCTTCACAACCTCCTTCTCCATCGAAGTCTGGATCCTTGGAATTTCCTGGAAACAAAACCTGTAGTTTACCTTTCATACTCAACTGTCCCCTTTTGATCCCGTCTATGTCATAACAAAAATAAACATAACCAGAACAGTTATTAATCATGTGTTACCTCAGTTAATGGTAACTTGA
The DNA here is from genome assembly GCA_922035795.1 of Oreochromis mossambicus. Lineage (NCBI taxonomy): Eukaryota > Metazoa > Chordata > Actinopteri > Cichliformes > Cichlidae > Oreochromis > Oreochromis mossambicus. The sequence goes on along the minus strand of CAKLIZ010001318.1, from coordinate 37,186 downwards.
ATTTCATCAAACAACGTTTCCCTTTTAGCATTTAGCATTCTATAATGTAATAACATAATCCAACCCCAGTAAATAATTACCTCAAAGTAAACATCAACATCCCAAAATCAGCATCCCCAGATTTAAGTCTCCCACTTGTCCTTTCATTTATTTCACTCACATGCATTCACACATGATGTTTTTGCTGATACTGCAGCCTTCTGCGCACGTCAGATGCTCCACATCAGCAAAATGAGCTCAATCATGTGTTTTAATTTCGTATTCCTTTTTAGGAAAATAGTTCTCTATACTTTTGACTGGATTGAATCGATACAATCCTTTTTTTAGACAGAGACTTCGCCGCCAATCAGTCTCTGATTGTAATCAATTATAATCCGTAAAGCCCACCTGATTTTCGTACTTGGTAATTTTGTCAGCGCCGTCAGTTCACTCTCTTCCAGGCCTGCTTAGAACAAAAATGAAAAAAAAAAAAAAGAGAGCTGATTATTAGCTCATCAAAGTACAAAACAAAATCACCTGACAGGTTTTTTTTCCCTAAGTGCACTGTTACAAAAACTATGGGCCCTTTTAGACATGTCCATGTTTATCAAAACTCCCTCTATTAAAATAAAAACAACCGCCCCAAAAAATCTTAAACAATCTTAAATTTCACCCATTCAACGCACCGAACACCTCGTCAAAAGATCAAAGACCGTTTGCACAATGTCTCCCTCTCACTATGCCATGTTTCCATTCAGCATATGATATAAACCGATTTTGACAACGTGTCATTACTACATTATAAATTTCCTGTCCAAATCTGCCCCTCTGAGCAGACCTGACCACCGTAATCAAATATCCTAATACTTTACCATTATATATTTTGCCAAGTAGTCTTCAACAGCCACCGCTTTCTCTTGAACTGAAAGCCTCCGAGACACACGCACACAGGAAGTGTCTCTGCTCCACCTAATTTGCATAGACTCATAGCTCAACAGCCAACTTGATAAGAGAAAAACATGTTTAAACCTTAACACATTATTCAATTACTTTCATTTTCTTTCTATACTAATCACTTACTTTGATCACTCAGTAGGAGAGCACTCCTAAGGCACTCTTATAAAAACTACTTTAATAACTTCTCTTTTATTTTGTTTTTCCCATAAGTCACTCCCCTGTCATCTAACTTCTTTGAGTCAACTTCAACTTCAAACTTTAAGTCTAATTTATTAAACATTCACACCATTCTCTCACTCATACAAGTAGCAAGCTGATCTTCATTGCATATGCTTGTGTTCTTAGCCAGGTTTTTTAATCAATCTTTATGCATTAATCTTCATGAGCTTGTCTTTGTGAGGTTAATGCATTTTCTGTTTGTGTGTGTTATTTTTGCATCTATGGCTTCGCAGTCTCCCAGACACCCTCCCAATTCTCCAGTTAACCAGTCAGTTTTCTCTTTCCCAGAATTACTAGCCCAAATTTTAATTGCCCACCTTAAATAACCGCCCTCCTGGTCTTCAGCCAGGAGTTAGGGCTTGCTTTTCAGGTTCATGGACACATCATTCTGTGAACAATTCAACCAGAAACTTGCCTTAACTTATCCATTGATGTTAACCTAGAATTTCCTTCCGACTGGTGCCGTGGAGAACTGGTCCGGGTCTGCTTTGCTCCTAAAAATAACAAACTAAGACATTTTCATTATTATCACGAGTGGTCAAACGACCCACTTTTCTCTCTCTCCTATCACAAATACCAATTATGTCATGTTTATATCATGAATATGAATGTAAGCGTTTTACTCGTTGCATTTTCATGTTAATTGAGTGTAAGCTGCTTTCTTCGTTGCATTTTTATGTATTCATGTTAATGTACACTACGTGTAAGCTGTTTCTTCATTGCATCCTATATATTCATATTTAACTTATGCCTCTTTTCACTGAGCTTTAAGTTCAAACTATCTCACTTCTAATTCATTTCAAAAATAATCTCACATGTAACAATTTGTGCATGTGTGTTTTCTATTCATTAAGGTAATGACAATTATTTTCTCTCATTATTCTTACCTTTTCTAATGTTTACCTCTTTGTTATGCTGTGATGGACATCCCTAAACATTCACGAGTTCAGGTTGCAATTTTTCCAATTATATCCTATATTCTCGCAGTCAAACTCGTCCAGCTTCATCTCTCACTGGTCCTCTCTGCACAATGTCCTGTTCGGGCTTCAAAGCTCCAGCAAACACAGTCTGTTTCTTCTCTGTTTTGATCTTTCAGTATTTCCTCTTCCTTCAGTCTTATTTTCATTTGCTCTGTTTTCTTCTCCATTCATCTTTTCAGTCTTTTCTTCCAAGATTGCTCCAAGCTTGGCAAATATGACAGTCAGTGCCTTCAAGCAGACACATCACGCTGTTCTTCACCAGCATGCATGTTGCATCTCGTGCTGTCTTTCATGCTGCTGGACTCATCAGTCGTCGTCAGTGTTACTGCCTTCGCTTGCACTGCTCTTAGCTTCAGTTAATTCTTCAAGTCCACGATGTTCTGTCGGTCTTCATCAGGAGATTGACTTGTCCTTGACTGTCCTTTAAGCTTCTTCTCAGGGTCAGAGACAAAGTGAGAGATCAAGCTGCACAATTTCGAGCCAAAGCCTGGCTTATTTTCTCCCAATTCTATTAATCTATTGTTCTGCTGCTGCACTCAAGGTTCCAAAGTTGAGAGACGTCCACCTGTATTGACACACTAAAGCATACAATTAGTATTATATTCATTTTTTCTTAAAGGCTTCATTTGCTTCATGGGCCTCATCTGTCTCTCTGTGTTCTCTCTGTACACACTCAGTTCCTTTTATGGGCATGCAGAGTTCCTGTTCACTATTTCCTGTCGGTGCAGCCCCGGTACACAGAGCCATACTTCCTGTTCTCGGCAGAGTCTGTCTCTTTTTGTATTTCTAGTCTAAAAACCCTCTTTAATTCTACTAAATCTTGATCTAAAAAACAATACACCTTCATTTTCACTCCCACACATTTAAACAGAGCTCTTTCACACATCCAAACAATTAACCAAGTGTATATACTTATGTGTTTTTGAACTAAGAGAAAAGAAACTCACCCTCTCATATCATCACTCATGCATTTCTTGAATTAAAAGCACTTTCAAACTTTAGAACATCCTACTTTACATCACAAAAGAAATATGTTTCATACCATTATTTCATACACACTTTTAAATGTTCTAACCTCTTTCAGATGCCATGAATCGTCTCACACACACTGCCTTTTCTCTCACTCAGACAACTCACGCAGAGTCACTCAAATCAAATACTAACAGCATTCACACAGTTAAAATCACACGAAATACGCTTTCATACGAGTATTTTGGACATGCCTTCCATGATCAGAAAGAGCAAGTCAAAAGAAAAAAGAAAAAGAAAACTGAAACCTCTCATCATTCTCACAGCTTCTCACCACACACACAACTAAAAATAAAACACACCAGCCTTTATGGCTCAAGATATATACATCTATCAAAATTCAGTCAATTACTATACATCCACACTAATGTATTATTAATTACTGTATTTACACTCTCATAATAAGCAAAACCAACCTCTTATATACAGGCATTTAACAAAAAGCTCAATACTCTCGAAAACTGAAACCACCCTCTCTGCGCGTCTCCGCTGCTCATTTGCATTTACACACACCATCAGTGCACATCCGGCTGTGCATTGCTGACACAGAGGCTGATCCTACTCATAGATCTCATATTTTATATTACAGACGTCTTTAATTACAACTGCACAGATTTTTTTTTAGGCCTTGTCGCTCCTACAAATTTCGAAAAATTTACCATAACCGACTCGAACGGGCAAACCTCAGGTTTTTTGCGACCAATTTAACAGACCAGACTCGAACTGCTCTGTCCAGATTTCTAGCCCTAACTTAATTTACCGGTAGCCAAAAAAGCGCAAGAATAGGAGACTCGAACTCCTAGCAATTTTGGAAATTCCCCAGTTTTCCCCCGTTGTCGACGGTACTATCCCCACTCTTCAGGGTAGGTCAAAGGTAAACGTCTTTACCTAGGAGGGAGCGTTACCTCCGAGAAAAATGCGCTTCTTAACAGACGCCGCTGTCGTCCTAGAAAAATTTAGAGTAATTTGAAACAACAATCTAAACCCAAAACAGGATTAAGATTGAGGCAGATGTACCTTTGTGGACATAGGGGACTCGAACCCACAAAATGACCATCACAAGATAGACCCAATGTCCAGCGGGACTTGAACCCACAAAAATGACCAAATTTCCCTACTTTCTACGTGAGACTTGAACTCACTTTAACTCTTTTCCTTTTCTTTGGGACTTGAACCCAGTACTTTTACTTATCACTTATCATTACTTCATCATTCATATCATTACTTCAACCAATAAACCTCATAAAAATTTCAGCAAACTCAAAACAGACATTCACCAGTAATTTTCAGTGAGTAGACTTCAATTTTGTCATATCCAATTCTAGCACATTTTGGAAATTCAACAGGTATGTGCCTTACCTTTTGTTTAAGCCGGCTTGTCTCTCACTTCAGACCACTGACTCGTATCTGCCCATCTAATCACCACGGACCCTGGATCTCTCCATCTACACCAAACTTCCCTCTTCTCACCCGGACGAAGACCCCCAAATGTTAAGGTTCAAAAAATATATTGAAAGAGGGAATTCTAAAAATAACCACAGATCCAGCCTGGTGTACTTAGACGGCATTTTAATAAACACATGTGTGAGCCCGACCGCTGTGCAGATTTCAGCGTCGAACTGAACTTACAACAATTACACAAGGTTTTATATGGATACAACAACAAAGCCCCCCTCTTTTGCAAAACATACAAAGTACAGCTTACGTCACTTAAACCACAAAATGTTCCGTGAACTTTAACATAGTTTAAAGAACATTACGTCTCATCTCCATCCCGGTGTCGCCCCACGTACGCCTTCTTGTCTCAACCTCAGATGCACTTCCTCTAAGTACTTCGGCACAATTCTGCAATTGCAGACCAAAATAGATCTATTATGGTGTGTATGTGTGTGTGCGTACACGTGCGAGGGCGCGTGCATGCTGTGTACTGCGTACGTGTCATGATCTCTCACTATTTGTGTCTGTATGTATATGTCTCGCCCCTAACTGCTCTCACATCTCTCGTCTTAGCCAGACATAAGGCCTGTGCACATACACAGCTGAACTATGTATAATTTCTAGGCTAAATGTCACCCACCTGATGATGCTCAATCATGAAGGAAACTTACTCAACCTGAACATAAATGAACTTAAGACTTACTCAAAAAGATATAAGTAATAAATGATACAAACTTAACTCTTAGCTCTAAAGAATATAAGGATATAACTCCAGGCACCTGTTCTGTAAGCAGACATGAAATGGTAATGATGATTATAAAAATAGCAGCAAATAATAGCAGTAAAATATTTCTATTCCTGACATGTGTCAGCTTACATCAGTCATGTGATTTGGAGGTGCAGCGTGTCCGTGGACCACAGAGGGTTAATAACACTCACCTTCCTTCCATTTCCAGAGTGTAACATCCAACCACCTGTGTAAAATCCGAAATTCCCATGGTGTTGTTCAAAATGTGCTCTGGCACAATCATAACCATCGCTTGCTACTGAAAACAAGAAAAAAGCCGGTCCTGCTATGGGCTGAACCATTTGTTACTGGTGGGGGGGGAACACTATGCAATATATTCAGTTTTAGCATTTATATTCACTGTTGACTGTAACTACGCTCAAACTGTTAATGCTATCTTATTTTAATAAACAACACTGTCATATGCAAAACTGGGGTGGCACTTGGGGAGGCAAGGGATCATTTTAGGGTGGCAGTTGCCACCCCATGCCACCCTTCTAGATCCGCCCCTACTATTGACTACACTACACACTAACTACACAAGATTTGCGCTAAACGTCGCAAATCTCTCACATCTCAAAACACCGCCGTCACTCCTAAAACTTCCCCCCGTTTCTTAACCATAAATGGCATGTTGCCATATCATTTTTTGATTGGTCGACATGGTACATTTTTCGACCAATAGGTAGGGGAGTTGGGAGGGGGACTGTTTTTGCTCACAGGCTTTTGAGTGTTTTCCTTATAAAACGCAGTTTTTACCGTTTCTTCCCGCAGTAAATATAAACAACGACAGTATTCAGGAAGAAAACCAAACATTGCAGATATTTTTATCATAACTCTGGTTTTACGTGGCCTTACTGGTATAAAGTCCACACGTTTTCCGTCAGTTGTTCCGTCTGTCCTGCTCACATCTCCAATGGTTGTACACGTTGTCATTAACGTGGCTTCACTCCACATCAGCCACGCCGCTTTGCTAGCTAAAACACCGGTGTCGGCACATAAGGACGCTGTCATAGCCTGTCAACCACGTTGATTAGCTGCGTATATACGAATGTCAATCGCGTGATTGGCTGGACTATGGGATAAGGTGGCATCGTTCTAATCCCATACGGGAGCAGCCAGTCACTTACTGACTATTAACTACTCGATTTCAATCAAGACGCAACCTCTCGCTTTCTCACTCACTCACTCACACACACACACACACACACACACACACAAACTCTCTCTCTCTCTCTCTCTCTCTCTTGGAACTTGATTTTTTTTATCTTCAAGATAAAAAAAATCAAGTTCCAATAACTAGTGAAAAATGTCTCCAAGACATCTGGATTAACATTAAATCCTAATAACTGTGAACTCTTTGCCATAAATGATAAACTAGAAAAAGTTTTCTGTAACATTCCTGTTAAATCAGAAATAAGATATTTGGAAATTCATCTCACAGAGGACCAAAAAGTAAATCAGTCATTGAAAGTGGAGAAGAAACTAAAAGAATTCAAGACCAAACTGAACTCTGGGCTTTTGTCACGGTTCTGGGTCATTTTGACTCAGCATTTTCAGTTCTTATATTACTTTGTATTATGGTTTGTATCCCGATGCTTTTGTTATGCTTTGTTTATTGGTATTCTATGTTTCTGTTATTCTTAGTGAGGGATTAGTTCTTAGGTTGTGCCTCGTGTTTAGTATAGGTTCAGTGTCAAGTCTGCGTCTGTTTCTTGCGTCCTGTTTTATTGTGAAGGGTTGTCTCATGTCAGTGTGTCCTCAGCATCTTGTTTTTTGCATTACTTCTTGTTAGTTTTATTTTATGAGGAGTTTGTCCAGCAATAAAGCTGCGTTTTCAGTTTAAATCCCGTCTCCAAGAGTCCTGCATTTTGGATCCACCACTTCTGCCTGCCTGCACACAGCACAACATGACAGCTTTAGAGCAATTTATCAATTTACGGAGAATTTATCTAATAAAAATGGAAAGTTTACCAAGATGTATCAATGAACAAAAAGCTATTAATCAAATAAACTTTAATTTTATCTGGAGAAATAAACCTCACTACATGCAAAAGAAACATTTGGTCCTGACAGGGGATTTCTAAGAATCACCCCGGTCTTTCTTCAGCTAAGACACCTGAGTTAGAAAACACAAACACGGCAGCCGTCTTTCACTCGCGAGGGCAGTCATGGAACGCAAGATCTGCGCCCCACGACTATCTGCGTCTTTATTTATACCTTTGAATGTGTGTGTGTGTGTGTGTGTGTGTGTGTGTGAGAGAGAGTGTGTTATCAAAGATAACAACATCACTCAGAGCAGCAGGTTTTTCCCTTTTCTACATCTGTATGTTCTTGTGAAAACAGCTGAGGTTTCACTTCTCTATATCTAAATGTTCTCTGAAAACAGGAAGCGGTTAGTAGCTGAATAAGTTCATCACACAAGTTACTAGGTGAAAAGTCACTTAGACATGGCACTTGCTTAGTGATAATAAAAGAGCACATTTCATGATCGCTGATCATATATACATAATTTTCCTTTAACATTCCCTCCTGTTGATCAGGAAATGAAATGTAAAATTCATCAGTTATTAACTACTTGTCTTTCACATTTGCAGTTACTACATCATTAGTTACATTTCATCTTCTTTAAACATATAGGAAAAGAAGTCTTCATGATCTTCATCAGTTTGTGGTATATCTGCATATGCTGTAAGTGATAAATTTATCATCTGTGAAATTACAGCTTTTAAACAAGGAATAACACAAGTAAAGAAAAAGCAAAATAAAACCAGGAAAATTCTAATGACGATCAACAGTCTCTTTAAAACTTGTTAAAGTTGAGCGCTTCTTCCTCGATGAGGATGTTGATGTTGTTGTGCACTTTACAAAAGTCATTCTGAAAGTATGGTCAGAGATCAGAATTGGTGCACATGTTCCAGGGTGTTTCCCATATATGGTTGGATGTGTTAATACGCTCGGCGTGTATGAGCAGACGTCACACCCAAATGTATCAGTGAGCCTAAAGTTGGTCAGTGGCTGGAGAAAATTAGAGTGCGAGCTGAGCTCAATCGGCACTCCTCCCTCACCACAGGACCCACTGACACCGGGGGAGACTCCCCTTACACTTATGAATCTCTAGTGGTCTGGGCTTCAAGCTCTACTTTCTTGCAGTGGCTCTGATGAATCCAGGAGGGTCTCTCTGCAATTTTACAGGCTGTGGGTGTGGTCAATAACACTTGATATGGGCCCTCCCAGCGAGGCAAGCTCCAATTTTTCCTCTGGAGCACACGAATTAGGACCCAATCGCCTGGTTTCAACCTACAAGAGACTGGAGAAGAGTCGTACGGCAGTTTATTGTTCAAAACAATATCCTTATTTTCTAGTAGTTTTGCCATCCATTCTGCCAGAGTTGTTTCTCTGACAGATTTGTCTAAACGTTCACTTGTCACTGGTAGTGGAAAAGGTCTCCCATGAACAACCTCAAATGGTGTAAGTTTTTGAGAGCCTAGTGTTAGTCTCATCCACGTTTTTACTAGGCCTGTGCATTCAGGCCATGGTCTTCCTGTTTCTTCCATGCATTTTCTGAGTGTCTGTTTTATGGTGCCGTTAGTTCTCTCCACTAACCCTGCACTTTGTGGGTGATAAGCACAATGGTTTCTTATGCTGAATCCTAGTGCTTCAGAGACTTTACTGATCACATCATTGACAAAATGTGTCCCATTATCTGATCTTATCAGAGAAGGGATGCCATATGTTAGGATGAAATGATTGCATAGACATTTTGCAACTGAGATTGCATCTGCTTTTTTCACTGGATAAATCTCTGGCCATTTTGAGAATACGTCTATACTGTGTTGGAGGCTTGTTGCTAGCTAGTTAGCGATGCTACACACCTGCTACTCTTAATAGTCTTCAACACTTATGTTTTTTTTTTATCCATTTTTAGACAGCGATGAGATCATCTGCACACTCTACAGAGGCCCAGAGTTACTGTTAATATCAAAAATATAATGCTGTCCTTTGAGATTTTAACATAAGACTGTGAGTGTAATGGATCTAAAACTGTTTAAATCTTCAGAGCCCTCTACATCCTGGTAACATGGAGACTTTAAAAACATCAGCAGAACATTTCAGTAGTGTAGTCTAATTTGTTCTTTTCATTTAATAATAGAGTCCATATTATATCAACAGCTACATTCACCCTGGGGAGAAACTAGTGAGGGAGACCACCAGGACCAAGCTGGGTTTCCTGGGTCCAGAGGTTTGAAGAAACTTCTTCCCTTCTTTCATCACAGCTGTCCTGTGCCATAAGTTCTGTTGACCTGCTGTAAGAGGCATCATTTAAGAAACACCAGGAAGACTGAAGCTCATCGCATTGATCAAGCAGGACTCGTGATCTTCACCAGCAGCTCCCTCACAGTGAAATCTTCAGCACTCCTCCGTAGGCCCGCCCCAGGAGATGGATAAACCCAGCATTTCATGAACACTGTGATGGAGACCTTTGGTTTGTGTAATGTTATAAATACTCAGATACTCCCCAGAGGCTCCAGACTTTTACATAAAGATATTATATTCAGTCCTGTAGAAAGTTACATATTTAAAAATATATGATCCTCTCCGGTTACTCTGGTATGAATAACTTTGAATCACTTTATGGTAAATAACACACTATGTGTAAAAAAACTGTGAAAAAATTCCAGATGACAAGTTTGTAGTTCAACATACAAGTGACGACCTTTGACCTTCATCAGGTTTTATTTAATTGTGTTAGAGAAAATCTCATATGCTCTTCATGCAGCTGAGTACATCAAGTGTTTAAAACGGAAGCTGTGCAGGTCTGAGATCAGCAGCTTTGTGAAACATCAAACTGAGGTCCTGTTAATGCTGATATATAGTGACACAGTTACATGAGTGATTAATCCTTTTGTTTTTTTGTCTTTAACTTTATCAATAAAGCTGCAGCTTTCACTACAGCACGTGTGGTACTTTAACCTTTGCACTGTTTTCATCAGTTCATTTTGCAGTTAACATGTGAACAGTGGCGGTCCTAGCCTGTTTGGCGCCCTGGGCGAACACTCCCTCTGGCGCCTCCCCCACCACCACCACCACATACACACACACACACACACAGACAAAACATATTAAGGATTGTACATTAACATAAAACTGTTGTACACACACACACACATATGAAGAGAGAGAGAGTATGCATAGTATGCAAACAGCTACCAAACAGCCATCATAATTCGTCATACAATGAGAACAGGACAAATCAACAATTGACACTGACTAATTAATATTAAAATCTGTAACACAATGTATTGTTTGGAGTTGTTACTGTTGCTATTTTTACCATTTCTTCTTGGAGCAACTGTAACCCACATAATTTCCTTAGGGATTATAAAGTATTCTGATTGGTTCAGGATGACCTGCCATTATCCAATGACACATCTGCTTACCTGCATCTTTTGCTCGTTTCTCCTCCTCTTCTTTTCTCTTTTTTCTAAACTGAGCACCTGATGGCTTTGAACTTTTCTTGTCTATCTTCCATTGGTTTTAATTTTGCAATCCAGTATGAACACCCATCCCCCAACCCGAGGATCACCACAACATAACCTAACACACCTACACCTTAGTTCACAGATTCACTTTGTCTAGGGTGCATTTGTGAGATTTCACACAACCCAGGATTTAAATCATGAATACATAATGGGCTTGGATTTACAACATTAAGTCCTAAAGTGTATATTTATTTTCTTACTCTTCTTATATTTATTGTTCGTTTACTTGCACTGCTGTAACTGGAGCCTCGTCGTCTCGTCTCTCTATATACTGGACTGTATGTAGCGGAGATGACAATAAAGTTTACTTTGACTTCAGCAGCGAGCAGGCGCACCGAGGGCTCTCGCGCTCACTTTTCGTGTATAGAATTTCGAAAAAAACATTGGTGCAAATTATAAGTCTGTATCATAATGTCTGGTGTTTTCGTGTTTGTTGGTTTGTTTGTATTTTGTTTTATTTTGTGAGTTGGTTATTAGATGCTGCTCCAGCCAGCCAGAGAATCCCCCGCCGCCCCGCCCTCTCCTCCCTGTGCCGCAAGCAGCAGGCGCACCTCGCAAACGGAGGGCGCCCTTACTCCCAGCAAATGGGCGATAGAAAACCGATCGGTGCCTATGCCATTCCCAATATGCGCTGGCATGACGTCGGGGCAGCATGAGTACGAGCATTTTTTTTTTTTTTTTCTTTTGCCGATGCCCGTGATGCCGCCCCCCACCACGATGCCGCCCGGGCAACTGCCCGTGTCGCCCGTATCTAAAACCGCTACTGCATGTGAACATGTTGGATGATCTGTCTGCTGTCACTGGGTGGTGCTGAGGTCTGAATCTGAGGGCAGCTCCTGTAATCACGAAGAGAACAGAACCATCAAACTCAGATATAAATTTTATTCCTCAATATTGAAATAAAGCTGATTCTTCTGTCCTCACACACTCAGGATCTGAAGTTCTTCTCTTACATTTATTTCAGTATTACAGTACACTACAGTACTTTAATCCATAGTTCCTGATTAATGAGGAGTTACTGAAGTACAAGCTTTTAAAAAAGATGTTACTGTCTTTACAGATGTGGCAAGAGACTGAAAACATGCTGTTGTTTGCACATATTTAATATTCAGCTCTGCACAGGAGCTGCAGCAGGGTGCAGCCTGTTGTTTTTAAAGTATAATACTTGTAATAAAAGAACAGTAATTAGTGACTGAGCAGCCTGGGGAGTTTCTCTTGATTTCTTTAGTCAGGGTAAATTCATTCACCTGCATGGGTTAGCTAAACGAACCCTGACAGCCGAGTGCTCATCTTAGCTAGCTAGGTCTCAGGACTTGGCTAAGGACGGTAGTTACGGATTAGCTTACAAACACGTTTAACTTACCGAAAAAGTGCAGCGGGGCCTCGGGTCCTTCTGTCGGGTAGTCCAGTTTTCTGAAGAACACCTCAGGCTGTCAGGTTAAAACACTCGGTTGTGTTTTCGTAGCGTAAACGCTGGCCCTCCTCTCAGAGCCTACACTCTATCTGCTATTCTCGAACATGGAGGAGGTGGGGTTTATGACCTATACTGCAGCCAGACACCAGGGGGCGATACAGACGTTTTGGCTTCATTTTTGGGGAGCTGTCGCGTCGTCCATGTTTTCTACAGTCAATGCTCTTGATGGAGTGATGAAGATATCTGCAGACATACCTAGGGGGTCAGAGGCTGCTCGGATGTCTGATGTGAATGCCATAGTTGGAGGTGGAAATTCTTGCTGAAAGTGTTGGTGGGTATCCCATGAAAAAAGCTATTAAAACCTAACCCTTTTCGCTCCATTATATAGCCGTTTTTTTTTAAAACACGCCCAGTAGGAGGAGACAAAGCATGCGCAGTGGGACCGCATGGCCCAGAAGTGCCCCTTTTTCGGATGAGTGAACGCGCGTGCATGAAAGTGCATGTGCGCGTGCTCGTACGTGCAAAAAGTGCCAGTTTTTAAGATCGGCAATGAGGGTGTTGGGGGCATACCCCCCGCCCCTCCCCTCTTTCTGTTTGTGAACAACATGACTTTGGTATTTTTCTACGTTTAAAGCCAGTCTGAGCCAGCTGAGACTGAATACTATCAACAGCTGCTGTAATGGTTTGAAAACTATGTTGATGGTATAAAATGAACAGATGCATCTAGATTTTGTGCCACACCGTTGACATAAGTAGCCCAGGACAGAACCCTGTGCACTCGTTTAGTGACATTTAAAAAGCTGGAAGAGAGACCATTGAGCTGAACGCACTGCTGATGTCCAAAAGAACATTAGAGAACCAGCCAGCTGCTCGGTCTGAAAGGCCTATTTTCAGTAATTTATGACATAAAATGCTGTGGTCAGCAGCTCAGCTCATAAACCAAGGGACTGGGAGCAGCTGCTACTGAGTGTTGCTGGAGTTCCTGTGCTGTTAGATCCTCGTCCTCTCCACGCAGCTTGGAAGTAGGTGAAGTTGTGCCAGAAGATATTTTGTTGTGGTCGACAGTGTCAAAGGCTTTTGATAGATCAATAAAAAGAGCTGCACAGTAGTTCTTTGCATCCAGCGCTTCATAGACGTCTTTGAGAACTTTTATCGAAGCAGTTCCAGTACTGTGCAGTTTCCTAAAACCAGACTGGAAGGGAGATAAAATCATATTTTCATCCAGATAACTTTGAAGTTGATTATTTACCAGCCTTTGACGAACCTTAGATAAGACACAGAGTTTGGAAATTGGCCTGTAATTATTAACTGTTGAAGAATCACCAGCTTTCAGTGGGGGAGTGCAGAGGCACGCTTCCACATCTGTGGTAAAGCCTTCTGTTGTAGAGAAAGATTAAAAATATAAGACACTGGCTCAGCTATGATATTTGCAGCCAAGTGCAAGAAGGAAGGAGAACGATTGTGAGGACGGGCCGAGTTTCTGGTGTTGTGGCTGTTCAAAGCCTTACAAACCTCTTCTACTGTAACAGGTGTGAAGGAAAAGGTCTCAGTAACCAGGAACTACGAGCAGAGTTGTGTGCAAGAGGTTTACTATCAGATACTGTGCTGAACAAAGAACAAGAAGCAACAAAGTGTTTGTTAAAGCAACATTTCAGTTTTGTGTGACACAGGAGTGGAGTCGATATTTAAGTGAGGAGGCAGCTCTGAGGAGTCACAGCTGGCAGAGACACTTTATAGTTTGCCAAAACCTCCTACGGTCGTTTGGACCAAGGGCATAGATTTGGCATGGACGGAAGGGATGTGTCCCCACCAATAATTTGATCTCTTCGAGTAAAGAAAAACAAACCCGATAAAAAGAAAAAAAACGATCTGTCAACGTTTCATTCACCCAGCAGTACAGAAAGAGTTAAATTACGTTCTCTACTGGAGTCCTACCTCATGTGACAAATATGGTCAATGTGATTGGCTGTGCCTTTCAGGGCGCTCTGTTTAGTTCTAGTAGCTGCAAGCCTGCACTGTGAGGAGGAGAGGAGGATGGCAGCAAAAAGGAAGAACCTGGATATAAAAAAGTATTTTGGAAACTAACTGCACAGCAGGCAGCACTATTAGTTCTCTCCGTCTCCCCTCCCAGGGCAGCATTTCTAATTTTGATTTAAACTATCAGAAAACGGCGGCTTCGAGCAAGCCCGGATATTAGTTTACAGAGGCTGTTAAAATTATTATGTCTAACATTACAATGTTGGTGACACAATAATTTCTTCCTAATGGCACTGACATATTCATTAGGGATGCACCGATACCGATACTGGTATCGGGTATCGAGGCCGATACTGTAAAATGTGTGCGTACTCGTACTCGTAAAAGTTAACCGATACCATGAACCGATACTAATGTAGCTCGGATGGGAACTTGGGAGTGGATACTGATAATTCCCATGGACTTAAACGCCACGGTAACATAAGGGGCGTTTATCAATATGCGTACTTGTGCGTACTTGCGTTCTCGTGTACTCGTGATACGTCATCAGTCGGAGACCAAGTACTGTTCCAATTCGAAGTACGCATCACGCCGAGAACGCGAAAAAGTCCCGGATGTGTTCTCGATCCGCCCATTTTATCGAGCATGCATCGATGTAGACTTGGGACAGCTATATATCCCAGAATGCATTTCGTCCAAAACTCAACAGCGGACTCCTGGCACATCGTTTTCAACACCCCCCCGCTCGCGGTCTTCTCACTACTCAGGTTAAAGAAACCCCAGCAGCTGTCTATAGTATTGAGTGTCCACTAGAATAGAAATAAAAGCGTTCTAACATCTCACCTGCTTGTTTTTATTAAGGTATGTACACGTATGTACATGTACACTATTTTTATTATTAGAGGTTTCACTACTGAGGTTAAAAATGATATATAAGTCACTTAGATCACTTCTAAATGTTAATGTTTGGTTTATTTCAGTGTTTTATTTGTTCCTGAGTAAATCGGTTTGGCTGTGATTACAGTTAAGCTTCATAACATGTTACTCACAGTTAAATTAGGAGGGGACGGCAGTAAAAACTCCGGACCTGTGACATCATCACGTACGCAGGTGTTCCGACTGTACAAATCACGAGTCCGTGCTCGCGTACTTGAGAATTGAGAAACGGCCGACGAGTCCGTGCTCGCGTTCTCGGCAGGTACGTACTCCCGTGCATTCTCGGCGGGTACGTACTCACCGAGAACGCGAGTACGTACTCGCGTACTTGGGCATTGATAAACGGCCAAGGTGTTCACAGTTGATGTTATGTGACGTAACTCTACCCTGAATATAATTTGCCCTGTAATATGTCGCAAGGTAAATACAGGTAATTAGAGCAATCAAACTGTTATGTTAATCATAAAAGTATTATTTTATGGTATGTAACTCTGAAGGGAGTTAAAATATTTTTCAGAGTTCTAATTTTCTGGAGGCCTGTGAAGGTAGCATAAAACGGGACCTTGCATGGGGAGATGCACGAGGTTAGCTGAACCAAAGTGAGAGACTCGGCTAGTTTTACTGAGGTTAACCAGCACAAAAGAGTGTGTGACTAGAAAGCTGACCGTGTGAGAGCTTCACAACAGAGTGTGGGTGAAGTGACTTTTTGTTTCAATGGTCGCACCACCGTGCTGTGTTTCCAGCTACGACCGCCGAGGCTAAAGGCTAGCCCGGACTGCTTGGCTTCGCCAAGGAGGCAGCCGCTATGGACTGTCGGAGAGCTGGACAGTGACGGGCTAACGCGCTGTAGCAGAGACAGCATCGGGTCCGCAGGGAGTGGATTTAGTGTGGGACTGGTGCACGGCGACCTACCGATCAGCTGAACTGTAAGTCAGACTTTTGTGCTCTTACTGGGCAGAAGAGGATTTTTCTCCATCGTCCGGCGTGAGCAGCAAACAGGCCTGCAACAAGTGTGAATGTGAGTGTGTGTGGGGCCCATGTGTGAATATTGTATGTTTAGTGGAGTTATATAACGTGTTTTGGAGTGTATATTAGTGAGTCACTTACCAAAAGGTGATAACATAAGTTGGGTTGTTTAATATAATTTGAAAGGGAATTATGTCATTTATACAGTGTATTTCATTTGGTTAAGGAATTGGAATATCATTTGAGTTTAAAAAAGGGATGTGTTGTACAGTATTTGTCTCTGCACTTACGTTCAGTAAACGTTTCGTTTGGGTTAAAGAGTTGTCTGGGGTCGTTTCTTTACTACTGGTTAAGTTTAACTTGTGTGTGGTAGAAGTATCGGTTTTTGTACTCGGTATCGGCAAGTACTCAGATCCAAGTATCGGTATCGGATCGGTTTGAAAAAATTGGTATCGTTGCATCCCTAATATTCATAGGGTTAATTTTTGAGACAAAATATCATGAGGTGCTCATGCTTTTGCAAATATTCCACCTGTTTCACATTCAGCCAGAGGCCCAGGGTTAGGTTGGATACCAGACAATAATAAAAGCATCGCTATTAGACTCTAGAGCTCGTATTATAGCTGACACCACATGTAGAGTTTAAGTTCACACAGAGACGATGACATTTTTCTAAAACCAGCAAACAATAAACAAGAAATGTAACAAGAGTTTCAGAAGAAGCTGTTTTACAGAGAAATGATTCCCTGAAGACAAAATTATTATTATCATCCTTTATTTTTCCAGGTGAAAATTTAATTGACATTAAAAATGTTGTTTTCAAGAGAGACCTGGCATCATGGCAGAAAGAGTCACAAATACATAATAATTCAAACAAATACAAAATAGGAAAAACATCCGACATAAACTTCATAAAGTTTCATTAACAGACTTTGAACAATGGACTTCAAACTTCCCCCCAAAACAACAGAAACACATCTGAAGATAATGAATGACATTTATCCCTCTAAAGAATGACTTATCCCTTTGACTGCCTGCTCAACCATTTGGTTGAGCATATACATTTGTTTTTTTTGATTGTGATCATTATTGACCTAAAGTATTAGAAAATATGGACAAATAATTCTGTCATTGTATTTTTCTTGGTAAGGCAGTCAAAGGGTTAAACTACGATTTAATATGAATAAGAACATGTTCATAAATGGATGAAACCAAAGATTTCATCAATCCCTGATTTAGAGACAACAGAACATTTGGTTTGATTTCACAAGATAAGAATGACGACTGAGTTGGAAGATTGTTTTATGTTTAGTCAAATCTTTCATACATAAAGTCGGATTACAAAATCATCCCCTAAGTTTGTTGTTTTATTCAAGGAATTGAAATTATAGAGAAAATCTGTGAAATGACTTAAAGAAAACAAACCACAAAAACTCTATGATACTCTAAACCCCCTGGTTTAGGTCGGCAACCTTTCTGATGATGAGTGCATCTAAAATTTCCTCAGAAGTCAATGTGCCATATGATTGCATTAGCAATAAATTACACACTATATAGAACCACTTTATAGGATTATATTTGTGCGCAGATGTTGGCAGCTATCAGCGAATAGTTATCAGCTACTTTGAAACAAAAACAGACTTTTTATCCATAACAGCAAATGAACTGTACAACAGAAAATACAAATGCTATTTATGGTCTCCTCACAACAATGATAAGAAAAATAAACTGGGCCAGTATGGCATGTTTGTTAATACAGGGATACACATGTTAATGTGATCTCTGGTCTCCCACTCAGAGACACAGGTCTCCGAGTGTCCAGCATTCACACCTGAGGACTCTCTTCATGTGAGAGAAAATCTGCTCACACAGGTATGTAGAGCCAAATACTGTCAATAAGGCCTCTGCAATGTTCTGAAGACAGTTAAACCTGTCAGGTAGTGATGTCCAGCAGGTGAACATGCAGCTCCATGAACACGCACAGCTGTGGATTCCAGCTGCGTTCGTAGTTCTGCAAACTTTGACCCCACAGAGTCGAGCTTTTCAGTTCAATCAGCTGCATTTCCATGTCCTCTGTGTCCAGCCAGTTAATGCGACACAAACCCAGCTGCTCATTAAAGCTTTCTGGTTTGATCAGAAAAGAAAACATTGGTCCAAACACCTGAAAGTCCCAAAAACCCATTGTGAATTCTGTTTCGAGTATCCGGATGTATCCGAGTATTTACGTGGTGCTGAAGCTCCTGAAGCTTTTGAAGTGTCTGAATGTGGAAATTTTAACATTGCTTGAAAAAACTACCAGCTAGCAACGTCCCTCTCACCAGCAGGCTAAGTTATTTTTAGCCAATTACAAGTTGAATCTGGTAGTTGGGGTTGTTAGCTAAGATACTGTCATTAAGAAGTGGCACAACTAATGTGTCTATGTGAGCTAATTTGCGATGTGCACCACTGGCCCGGCCATTTATTTTTTAATGCACCTTCCCAGATTACTTCACTGCGTGTCGTGCCCAGGGCTGGACTGGGACAAAAAATTGGCCCGGGCATTTTGACTAGAGACCGGCCCCCCAGGTATTAAAGCCATAAAGCATTTGAATGAAAACAAACACAGTTGTGACAGTGATGTACAGTCTTGTTGGTATATGTATGATTTCTATACATTTTACAACAGATGAAAACTTTGGTTGTAAGATTCAGATAATTATGTATTAAAAGCGAGACATTTTAAATGAGAATAAGAAAGAAGAGTATTTCGTTGTGCCCCCCTTTCCCTGTTAATGCCCTACCTGCCTCCCTGGCAACACTTTGCTAGACCCGCTCCTGCACAGTTACCAGCTGTCAGCTACTTAGAAAAGTATCCTGGTGTTATTTGTCTCTCAGAAACAGTTCATAACTTCCCTTCAATTCATTCATGTCACACTGTTCCAAAAAATAGTAATGTCAAAGTATCTTACTGTATATTTTACAGTTTTGTACTGTCTTTCTAGAATATCATTAAATTTACATAAGTAGACTGTGATTTTACATGTCAAAGGTAAAATAACATAACATCACTGTAAATATAGTAAAACACAATTTACTTGTTTTTTAAATATATTTTTTTTTGTACATATGCATATTTAGATTGCAAAAATACATTCAGAAATGTATCATAATTTCACAAATATTTGTCTGTTATGTGAGAGAAGGATCTGTTAAAACCAAATGTAATACCATGGAAAAATATATAAAATGATCGTAAATTAATGAGAATAATCAATAATTAAAGGAATATTTGAATTATAATTGTGCTGAAAATTTCATGTCATCTAGGTCTGATTCAACAATTCAGAGGTAACAAGTGAAAATATAATTAATAGGAATAAAAACAAAAAAAAACAAACATATAAAACATTGCACGGCCACGCTGTGTGTGTATGTAAATAGACTGTGATTTCACATTTCAAATGTAAATTAACGTTAAATCACTGTAATGTAATAAAACATAATTTTCATGATTATTAAATGTATCTGTCTGTACATATGCATATTTAGATTGTTGAAATACATTCACAAATGTATCATGATTCCACAAATATCTGTCCGTTCTTTGAAAGATCGAACTGTTGAATTCAAATGTAATGTTATGGAAAAGTATATAACATGATTCCTATAAGCTTGTGTTACATCACATAAGTATTATTATCATTACTATTTAGGGCGAGCGTCCGAGTGTCCGTGGTCAAGACTCTTCACCTACCGCCTACTGGTGATGGCCAGAGGGACTGATGGTGCGATACGGCAGCCTCGCCTCTGTCAGTCTGTCCCAGGGCATGCAATCCACTATTATTTAAACCAACTGTTAACTGTATATTTCTGTACAATTATGTATTATGATTCATATTCATTGACCTTGTTTATAGGTAATTTCATTGATTGATCACGTTAAAATGTTCCTAATTTAATGTCTAAAAGCACTTGGAAAAGGCAGAATCCCATGTAAAATTAGCGCAACAAACTGTATTGTCATTACTGGAAATAACCGTATTTTTATGCAGGAGTTATTTTACAGTAGTATTTTGGCACCCCAGCTGCAGGAATATTACCGTTTTTTTTAAGATGTTTTTTGTAACAGTGTACCTCAAAGGTAAACCTGTTTCTCCATCACCTGTTCAGCTCTGATGATTCAGTAAGGACATCTCCTCGTTTCATCTTCATGTTTCCCTCTCACCACATATCCAAACCGACATCATGACCAGCAGCTTTTACAGCTGTGGCTCCAGGAAACATCAGCTGATACTAGAAAGTAATATTAAATACATTCCAACAACAGCAGAGAGAATAGGTACCCTGCTTGTGTCAAAATTTAATTGATGACCCTAGCCTTGACCTTTGAGGATAAAGAAAATGTCCCCCCGGCAGAAAAAGCTTTGGACAAACAGGACCCCCCTGTAGAGGATGATTCCTCCTCGGATGAATGATCTGATGAGGATGATGATCATCTCTACACCATTACAGAAGAAGATGATGATGATGATGTTCCCCCAGCTCCAGAAAAAAAAGAGGAGAAAGCAGCCCGTGCTTCAGCCGATGAGAATAAAGAAAACATTCCCCCGGCTCCAGAAAAAGCTTCGGAAGAAGAAGAAGAAGCTATTCCCCCTCCTCCTCCCCGGAACGGGGGCATACGCTTCAGGGACGAAGAACTGGTCAAGACTAAAATAATCTTGTCAACCGTCTGGTCTTCAGGAACCACAGCCACGGGGAGATGGAGAATGCGGGCCAGCCTGCGCTCAACGGATGAGTCTGATGCGCCTGACATTTTTGCCATGGAGAAATTCAACCCTGACTGCGGTTTATTTCGCAGCATGATGGTTTTACCCGCCAAAGAGTGGGTCGTAAGAATGCTGCAAGTGAGGAAGGATATTACAATTCTTTTTCAAACTTGCCGCTGCTGGAGAGACGGCGTAGGGGTGAGAAAATCTCTAAGCTTTTGAAAATCCCCGCCCATCCCGGACCACGCCCCCCTTCCTTCTGTTTTAAAAAGGAAGCCCGTTCAAAAAGCCTTTTTTTTTTTAGCTCAGAGAGAGATGGACTCTGCACCCCTGCTTCGCGATAAGGAGGTCAGTTCCTCGGACTGTTTTTCGGACGAGGGCGAGCTGGTACCCGACACTCCCGGCTACTACGGACCT
Source organism: Oreochromis mossambicus (assembly GCA_922035795.1). NCBI lineage: Eukaryota > Metazoa > Chordata > Actinopteri > Cichliformes > Cichlidae > Oreochromis > Oreochromis mossambicus. The sequence continues at coordinate 15,800 of CAKLIZ010001318.1, read as the reverse complement.
CCGAAGCGGCGGCGACAGCAGCAGCATGCCGACGAGATGGACGGCTGGGCGTCTTCTTTATTCATCGACGCTGTGAAAACTGCTGTGTATCATCTGGTCAACTTGGTGATCAACAAGTACCGCACCGAGGAATGCAACGGCTGTAAGATCGATCATCCCAGCCAGAGACAACACGAGTGTCTGCAAATCCTGGAGGATGATTTTTACTCCGACAACTATTACAACATCAGAAAGAAACTGCTCACCTCTCGCTTCATTCCTTCCATTCAACGTCTGCTGATTGCCCGCAACATCAAGACGGATGACGCCAAAGTCGGAACGGTGGCGGAGACTCTGCTCCATGAGCTGAAGTCGGTGAGGAAGGTGTTTGACGCCATCACTGAGGCTTATGACAATTTGGTGGGGCAGGATGTGGTCAAAATCGGGGAGCTGCGATTGGTCACAGAGTGCTACAAAGGATACTGATTCTTATCCTGCATGCATGTATCCTATATTTAACCTTGTTTTTTTAATCATGTATTTTTTAAACATGTATGCTGCTTTTTTAAAAAACATGTATTCTGTTTCTTAAAATCCTACCTCATTTTTTAATCATGTATGCTGCTTTTTTTTTAAAAAAAACATGTATCGTGTTTCTTAAAGCACATATCAGGTTTTTGAAAAAACGCTGATCATCCTGCATTTAGATCACTTTTAAAAACATGTATCCTGTTTGTTTGTAACCTTTTTTAAAAAGCATGTTTACCTCAGGTTTAAAAAAAAAAAAAAAAAAAAAAAAAAAATTTTTTGAAAAAAAGAGTTTTTGTATCTTAAAGCATGTATCTCAATTGTATTCCTGTTTGATTCTATAAGTGTGTTTTATCTCAGGGTTTTGAATAAAAATTTATTCCTGTTTTTTTGCATGTTAAACCCTCTGGTTTTGAATAAAAAATATTTTAAAAAGCATTCATCTCTGGGTTTTGAATAAATAATAAAAGCCGACTCCTGCGACGCTATAACGCAGACGGCTTTTTATCAGAAGACGGGATGGCTGAGAAAAGAGAGATGAAAAAAGTGTATTACAACCCCCTTCACCCTGGTAGTTTCGGAGGAGTAGACAGGCTCCGGCGGGCTTTGGAAGAGGAGATGGGTAAAAAAGTAGATGTTCGCAAGGTGCAAGATTTTTTATCCGAGCAGGACGCTTATACCCTCCACAAACCGGTTTTTAAGAGAAATAGAGTGTTTGTGACCAAACCTCTGAAGCAGCTTCAGGCCGACCTGTGCGACATGAGACACCTGTCTGAATACAACGATGGTTTTAATTATTTATTGACCGTCATAGACGTATTTTCAAAAAAGGCTTATGCCCGCCCCCTGAAAAAGAAGACGGGCTCGGAAGTGACTGAAACTTTCGAGTCTGTGTTGAGAGAGAGTCAAATACCAGAAAATTTACAGACTGATGCGGGAAAAGAGTTTTTCAACAAGAGTTTTCAAGCTCTGATGAAAAATCACGGCATCGCCCATTTTGCGACCACCAGCGACCTAAAGGCCTCGGTGGTGGAGAGGTTTAACCGCACCCTGAAAAGGCGAATGTGGAGATATTTCACGGCGCGCAATACCAGACGCTATCTGGAGGTGTTACCCGATCTGTTAGAAGGGTATAACCGCAGTTATAACAGCAGCATTAAAATGACGCCTGCCGAGGTGCGCCCCGAGAACGCGGATCAAGTGTTTCGCAACTTGTACGGAACGACCCCCGCCCGTCCTAAAATAAAGATGAAATTTAAGAGGGGGGATCTGGTGAGAATATCCAAATTGAGAGGAGTATTTGATAAAAAATACGAGCAGAGTTTCACGGACGAAACCTTTACTGTGACCCGGGCCCTTCGGCGCTCGCCCCCCGTGTACAAGCTGGAAGATTATGACGGGGAGCCCATCGAAGGGTCGTTTTATGAGCCCGAGCTGCAGAAAGTGAAACTGACCGAGGACAAAGCGTTTCATGTGGAGAAGATTTTAAAGCGTCGCGCAGTCAGAGGCGAAAAGCAGGTTTTTGTCAAGTGGAAAAACTGGCCGGATAAATTCAACAGCTGGGTGAAAGCCTCGGAAGTGGTCGGCGTATAAAAAAGAGAGCCCCCGGATCATTCGGCTCATTTTTAATTTTCGCGCTCCTCATGGAGTCCGAAGGGTTTTTCGTGACCCTGCCTTCCAACGCCAGCAAAGAATTATTTAAAGATAACACCAGCGGCTGCTACACGGTGGATCTGGCCAAACCCCTCGAGCTGACCGGAGAATGGACCGTGGGTCTCTGCGAATTTATTTATCCGCGCACCTGGTACAATCTACCCCCGGACGCCTCCTACTTGGAGCTGATGCGGACGACGGAGGAAGCTCAGCCCCTGGTGATTATAAAATTTGGCAGGGGAGGTCATTACGCCCGCATTAAAGATCTATTGGAACACCTGGTGCCGGCAATCCAAAAGTACGACCCCTCCTTCGAGGCCTCTTTCAACAACATCACCAAACGTCTGGACGTTAAAGGAGACGGGAGCCATAAAATAAGGGCCTTCCCTCCTCTGGCTTACATGCTGGGATTGAAAACGAACGAGTGGTGGACTCTGTCGAAGCGCTCTACCCCCTATCCGTGCGATATGAGTGCGGGAGTATATAACCTGTTTCTCTACACCGACATCGTTCAGTATCAACCGGTCGGCGACAGCTACTCCCCGCTGCTGAGCGTAGTGAACGTGAAAGGCGATTACGGAGACGTGGTGAGCATCAGGCACAACACGGTGCATTACCTGCGCGTATCTAAAAAATACATTAAAACCATCCGCGTAGAAATTAAAACGGACCGCGACAGGTTTGTGGATTTTGTTTACGGGAAAACGATAGTCAAGCTGCACTTTAAACCCGCTTGAGAATGGCGGCGCGTCTCCCTCAGGACCCTCACCGTTTTGTGCGGTATTACGAGGGGCAGGTGGGCGGATCCCTTCCGGGTTTTTACGGCGCCCCCGTGATGTACGGCAGAGGGATAGGGTCCATCTTCTCCAGGCTGTTTCGTTTCGTGTCTCCTCTCTTCAAAACGGGGTTCGCCGTAGCTAAACCTCACCTGAAAATGGCTGCCACCAACATCGCTACAGACGCTGTGAAAAGAGTGATGGGTAAGCTGACCGAGCCCCGCCAGGAGGGGGCGGGAGGCATGATGGTCCTCTCCCGCAGGAAGAGGAAACGCCCTCTGGGTTAAAAATAAAAGCACCGGAGTAAAAACTAAATCAGTCAAGACCGGCGGCGGAAAGAGAAGGAACCCCCAGCGGAGCTCAGACATATTTTAGAAGAAAAGAAAAAAGAAAAAATGTCTCTCTTACACAAGAAATCTGCTGAATGCACCCTGGCCGAACTGGATCTATTTTCGGCTCACATGACCCAGCTATCCATAGAGGATAAAAAATATCAAGAATGTCAGCCCCTCTCTGCGTTGAACGACAACTCACCCATTGAATTTTTCATCTCCGGAGACGGGGAAAAGTATCTCGATCAGAACGACACCATGCTCTATCTGAGGGTGAAAATTACGGAGAGGGACGGGAGCGACATCCCGCCCGACGCCGGGGTAGCGCTCATCAATTACCCCCTCAATACAATTTTCAGTCAGTGCGACGTTATTCTGGGGGATCGTTTGATTTCACAGTCCAGCGCCACCCATCCTTACAGGGCCATGATCGAGACGCTGCTCAACTTTTCAGAAGACACTCTAAAGAGTCAATTCAGCGCCGGCCTGTTTTACAAAGACACAGCCGGAGCCATGGATTCTATAGTTATAAACAACGGGCCGAACAAAGGGATAAAACAGAGAGCTGTTTTCACGGCCGAGTCGCGAGAAGTGGACCTGCTGGGTCCCCTCCACGCAGATATTTTCTTCTGCGAGAGGCTCCTGCTGAACTCTGTGGATTTGAGAATTAAATTGATACGCAACAGCGACGCCTTCAGTCTGATGGGATTCGCAGTTTGCCCTGAAAATAACTTCGGCCTCTCTGTTCGTTAAAAAGGTCACGGTTTCCCCCGCCGTCAGGCTGGGGCACGCCGCGGCCCTGATGAAAGGAAATGCCCTCTATCCTCTTTCGCGCGTTTCTGTGAAAACCTACTCCATCCCTGAAAATTCCAGGATCTGCAACCAAGAGAATCTCTTTCTGGGAGCCATGCCCAAATACGTGGTCCTGGGCATGGTTCATCACGACGCCTTCACCGGGAGGAGGGACCTGTCGCCTTTCAACTTTAGACACAACGACGTGGAGTATCTGGCGCTGTGTCAGGACGGCAGGCAGGTGCCCGCCAAAGCTTTCCAGCCCCAGTTTGACCGCGGAAATTCTGTCAGGGAGTTTTACCACATGTTTTCCGCCACGGGGAGACACCTCAAAGATTTGCCTCTGAGCATCGACCGCCGGGAATTTAACGAGGGGTACGCCCTGTTTGCCTTTAATCTGGAGCCCAGCGAGGATGCGGACGCCCTGTCTCCCGTCTCCAACGGGAATTTGAGGCTGGAGATGAGATTCAGAGTTCCTCTGCCTCAGACCACCACTCTCATCGTGTACGCCTGCTACGACTCCATTTTGAAGATTGACTCTAAAAGGCAGGTGCTGGTGGATTATTACTAAAAAAAAATACATGGATAAGGGACGGTTCCTCCACTTTTTTGACTCTTACGGATTCCCTCCCGACTTTCCCCACTATCCCTCGGTCATCTCAGAGTTTCTGGAAGACCGCTCTGACAAAATACTCTATCATGATCGTCAGCTTCAGCACCCTCTGTCTGTCGTTTGCGGGCAACATTGCATTTTTTATCTATGTCACAAGGCTCAGGGGTTATCCGTCGGCAAAATACTTTCTCTGTACTATAACGATGTGTTTAAAAATTATGACATGGTGTCTGACTTTCTGAAAGGGCGCTGCCCTGCTCGCTCTCGCAGAGGTCATCACGAGGCCGGCTCCTTACAAAAGTTTAAAGATACGTGTATCAAATAAAGAAACGTAAACAAAAAAAAGTTTGTTGCAGCGTTTTTATTTGTAAAAACAAAACAAAACAAAAAAACACGGTTTTTTACATAGCGGTCCAGGTCGGGGAAAGCATCTTTTTGACCCGAGAGGGTTTTCTCCCCCTTCGCGCAGGTGTCTGTCCTCCCTCCTCCTCCTCCACAGATTTAAGACGCGCGTACTGGTCGCGAGCTCGACGGTTATGTATGGAGGATGAGGGGATGTTTGATTCGACCAAAGTAGTTAAAAACGCGTTCCATCCTTTCGGTCGCGTTTGGTTTTTACTTTTAAAAGAGAGGGAGAGGTTTTTAAATAGGTCGATCATGTGTGAGCCCCGCACCGCATCCCCCTTGTAAACAAATTCCCCCCTCTTTGTCCATCCTCCTCCCCCCTCCGCTAATTTCTGCATAATGTAGCTGGCGTTTTTGCGGTCTCGAGGGGGTAAGGATTTTAATACTTCTTCCACCATTTCATCCTCTTCCCTGGGCTGCTGCTGTTGCACCTGCTCCTGCACTTGTTGCTGCACCTGCTGCTGCTGCTGCTGCTGCGGCTCCTCGGGCGGGAGGTGGAAAGTCACCCGACTCTCCTCGTCCCGACCCTGTTTAGAGAGTGTGAGATATCTCCGCAGCAGAGACTCGTATCTTTTGACTTTTTCGTACGAATTTAGCCACGGATCCTCCAGTATAGCTTTCATCCTTTCGTCCAAATCGTCTTTGGCAGTTTCTCTGACGGTAGGCTCGGTGGGTCGGGTCAGTTTTTTCAACTCGTGAGAGGGAACGAGAATCATTTTTTTAAACATCTCAGCGTTTCTGAAATATTCCTCCCAGCAGGTTCCCCAGAATGGGCACGGCGGCGGACAGCAGAGGGAAAAGAAACCCACCCGTTTGTTTCTTTAAAACTTGACGTTTACGGTTTAAGCTCGTTTTCTTGTCGGCCAGCAGCCTGAAGATCTTTTTCTGGCGTTTTAGTTTTTGGTATTGAGAAACGGAAAGAGGTATGTTCCCCTGTAAAAGATTTAAAGCTATCTCGCACAGCACCTGGAGGAAATCCGGGGAGCTGTGAGCGAGAATGTCTTTGCGTTTCTGCGGCGACGCGTGGTACAGAGCTTGTAGTAAGATGGCGTTCCTTTTTATACGCAGAGACATTGCGAGCTGCTACTGCTGCTGCTGTTGCTACTTGGATTTGGGCAGGTAGATGACGGGGTACTGTCCCGGAAGCAGACCGGCGCGCACTCTGTAAATACCCGTGGGTCTCCTCAGTGGCGTCTTTGAAACTGTCTGAGAAAAATGTTTTTTGCGAAGGGAAAATTTGACGGGCCAAAATCTCAATCTGCAGCTTGTCTCTGGGGTTTTTAAACAGCACCATATAATTGGAGTTTAAGCTGATGGTGCGGCTGTATTTGCCCTGATGGAAAACGTACTGGGTCAGCATCATGACCGAGACGTTTTTATGGTGGCGGTATTGAGTGAAAATTTTAACCACTTCCGGGTGATCCGAGGCCTGAAAGATGACGTCATCCAGCACCACCAGAACGTCTTGGAAATCTTCGAAAGAATCAGGCAGCCCCTCGACAAATTTAATGTTTTTATTGGTCTTTGACAGTTCTTCGTACATGGGTTGAAAAGAAGTATAAATCCACACAATATTCGCGGGTACAGTATTCATGACGCGTTCACAGTTTTCCAAAACACACTTTACAAAATGAGTTTTCCCACACCCGCTAGGCCCCACAACGAGACAGGAAAAAGGCACTTTCAGTCTGTGATCAAAATCAGTTTCCTCCATTTTAGAAGAAAACAACAAAACAAAAACAGAAAAAACAAAAAAAACACACTAGTACCCGAAAGGCAGAGTTGTACCGTCTGGAAAGAGGCGCCTCTTGTCGTAAACCACGCGAAACTTTTTCTGAAATGTTCTGTTTTTGAGCACAAACCCTCTCTTATCCCTCTGAATGCCGTGCTGAGAGGTCTCGAGCTCCGCCTCCTTCATACCAGAAAGGTATCGCTCATACTGTCAAAATTGACCCGCTCGCAACATTCTCTCATCTGCGTTATACCTTTCATTTTTACCACCAGTTTCTTTTTGTTTCTGGTCCGGTAGGCGTAGCTCTTTGGACCCGTGGAGACAAATTCCTGGATGGTATCCCCGTCTAATTCGTCCGTCAGATCCCCTAGATAGTTGCCCAGCTCTAAAGGTTCCTCCCCCTCTTTCACTACGTAGATCAGAGAGTCGGTGTCGGTGTACAGAACGTTGCGCTGCAATTTTTCTAAATACTCGTAGAGTTTTAGGCGAGCGTAGGCTGTGGTGAAAGCGGCGATGAAAACGTTTTTGGTCGCGCCGGGAGCTATCAGGCAGCGCTCGTTTTAGCTCCACTGAATTAACGCCACGTCCTGTTTTTTGGCCTTTAAAAAAGAGACGTGTTTAAAGTAGTACTGGCCTGAAAAGACGTAGTTAAAAAACTGACTGGGCTTTCTGACCAGAGTGGTCTGAGTCAGGTTGGTTCTTTGAGCAAACTTTCCCCAGAAACTGTTGAGACACAGTTTTGATACCTGTCTTTTGGCCGGGTTCACCTCGATTTTTGACGGGTCTAAACGTATGCCCTGATGCCTGTGGTACTCTTCCACGTATTTGCTCCTCTCCTCCTCGTCGCGAGCTTCCGGAGGATACCCGGAGGCTTCCTGTTTGCCTTTGAGAAAAGTGTTAATATAGCCGGCAAAGATGTCGCTGCTGCGGCGATCAAAGTGCCAGACCTCTGTGATTTTAGCCACCCTGTAACCCAATTCTAAGGCTTTGTTAAACTCGGCGGTGACCCAGACCCCGGTGAGAGCTCTGGCCTCGTCGTCGTGAGGGCACGGGCCGCTTTGGTGATTAGTCTCGGCGCAGGTGCGGCAGAGGGAAAATATTAATTTACCTCCGGGGTTTTGTACGGTAGAACGGGGAAATAGAGCCCGCGCGGCGGGTACACGGTGGCTCTGATCAGCCCGAAATAACTGCAAGGGTCTACAAAATTCTCTCTGAGGATTTTGGGGTGATGCAGAGGGTAAGCGCGCTTGGCGTTGACGTAAGGGTACAGGGATGTGACGTCTACGTAATACACATTTTCTCCGGGCGAGGCGCTGTAACGCAGCCTCAAGGCAGACGTGCATCCTCCGTAAAGGCCCGAGCGAGGAGACAGAGGTTCTGGGGCTTCGTAGCTCTGCATAAAATTTTTAACCTCCTCGTCCGATTTTTTCATCTCGCTCCACTCGTGCTCCCACAGCGCGACCGTGCGGACTCGGTAAACGTTTCTCAGCTCCCGGAGCCTCGCCTCGGCAGAGGCGTGCAGGTTCCCGTAAGGAGCGCGGGTCAAAGGGCAAATCTCCTTGGGGCTGTAGCACTTTGGACAGCCGTGATAAAAGCACCCCAGAAATTCCCACACCCACTTTTCACCGTTAATCAGCGCGTATCCGTCGACAAAGTACGGGCCTATTTTTTTCTCCCCTCCGGTTGTGAGAGCGTGTTGAATGGGGATTTTCTCAGAGCGAGCTACCCACTCCAGCCACTGAATGGACGCGTGCGAATAGGCTTTGGACGTGCGTCCATAGTTGTCGGGCGAGGGGATGGCCAGAGTGTTTTTGGGAAGGAAATTGGTGAGAAACACTTTCATGCAGGCGGAAGCTATAGTGACGCAGCTGAAAGGGTTGACTTTAGTTTCGCCTATAAACCCGTCTCTGAACTTTACGCACGCCTCCCTCAGGATATTAACGTCGTTTTGACAGTAATACAGGGACTCTTTTTCAAAGTTAAAGACGCCTCGCGAGGCCTCGCCGTGCCAACGCAAAAACTCCTCCCGTTCGGAGAGGGACATGCGCTCTACCCCGTAATCCGAAGGAGGGGGGTACAGGCCTACGTATTTTAAACAGTCCCGCGAGCTGAATTTGTGGGGAAAAAATCCCTTGAATTTGTCCTCGAAGCCTAAAGCTTTGGGCATGGCGCTGAGACGCATGGTGAGGAAAGAAAGCGAGTCTATGAATTTGAGAAGGAAATCGGATTCTGTGAAACATATAATTTTACTGCCTTCCATGATGAGCGAGGGCGTCATGCCCTCTCCCACCAGGTGGGAAAGGATTAAATAGCTATCGAACCCTTTCGCGTTGTGCGCAATGAACGTGGTCTCTCTATATCTTTTCCTTCTCTATCTTTGAACAAACTTTTCAACGCAGTCTACACCGTACGCGTGCCACTCTTCTCCTTCTATCGATTTTGTGCACACTAGGTAAGGGACGTGCGCCCCCTCCCGGTCTGGGAAGGTTTCAAAGTCATAAAAGATTATGGAAGCGGTATCGGGGGTTTCGTGTTTCAGAGGTTGAATGTAACACAGGTGCTGATTTTTGTCGGGAGGAAGCTCCGCACGGCAGATTTTACATCTGGCGGCTGTGCATCTGTGCTTTTCGCGACGGGAGAGGAGTTTGCAGTCCGGGCATTTATACATTTGTTGACAAACGCTGAGGCCGGAACTAGAGTGAATTCTGGGCTGTTTGTGCTTCAAGTAACACTCGCAAGTGCGACATGACCTGTTACAATCCGGACAGATTACAGCGTCCAGAAAGTGAGCGGGGCATGCCGGGTCGAAACAGAGATTGCAGCGATTTTGGCAGACGTGTTTCTCCAGGATATGGTACCCGCGGTGACACTCCTCGCAAATGTGTTTGACTCCTAAAAAGGTTTTTAGATTTTTTATCCCGTAATAGTGATGCTGGAATAAGAATAAGTACAGCGGGTGAGGCGTGTTTGGGGACTCTGTTTCGATTAGCGAAAGAGTCCTGTCCTCGGGCGGGCGGTAAAACACAACGATTTTACGATTTAGTATTTGCTCAAATTTACCTATGTCGGTGAGGGTTACCTGGGTCCGATCGCTCAACCCCGCTAAACACTGCAGCTCTCTGCCGCGTTCCAGGGCCTGTTTATCTGTGAAATGAGGGTCGGTGAGGTGAGCCAAGTTAATGGCGAAGCACAAATTATAGTTTTTGTTTTTTACCACGTACAGACAGCGCCGCTTTTTGACTATAATTTCATTATCTAACGTTTTGTGAATCTTTTTAAGAGGGCCTCCGCCGCCTCTAGGATTTCTAATTACTTGCACAACAATTTCTAGGGGAAAGCCCACCACGATCGCGCCGTTTGATTGTATCAGCCTGGCCAACAGGTCCTCAAAAGCCGGTACAATGTTTTCGTCGCTTTCGTCGACGTTAAAAACGACGTGATTTCGCGCATGCTCGCTGATGATCTCCAGTTGAACCCGATTGTTACGACTAACTTCTGGTCTTACCCTATCCGCTAGATCTACAAAATTGTCCCTGACGTCGAGGTAAAATTGAGCGAGGTTGGCCGCTTCATCCGGAGAGGGAATGTTAAATACTCGCCTTATTTCAAAATTATTAAATTGTTCGCGGCGAGTCACCGCATCGTTCTGTACCCGAGATCCTCCTCCGTGCTGATGCTCCGCAGGCCGCTCTTCCTCCGCAGGCTGCACCTGCTGCTCTTCCCCCGCGGGCTGCACCTGCTCCTGCCGCTCCGCAGAGCGCTCCTCCCTCTGCTGGTCGTAGAGCTGAAGAGCATTTTCTAACGGTTGCAGAGGGTCAAAGTTCAGTCGGTCGGCACGCCGTTCGTTTTCAATGTTTTGAAGGAGGGCCTGCAAAGCGTTTTCTAAAGGCTGTAGGGGGTCGATCGGTGGTGCTATATGATCAACATCTCTGTTCAATTCTGCCACGGCTTCCAACAAAGCGTCAGGAATGCTGCGTTCTTCCGAGATGATTTTCTTTATTTCTTAATTCACAGACTTTTACATGTGTATGCTTTTACTTTGCATCCCTTTACAGATCCTTGTGTCGATATATTGATGCATATGCACGGACTGTTATGGCGTACATGAAAGTGAGGTCTCCGAGGATCCTCCTCTTATGAAGTCGCCGTCGGCCTGTAAGAAAAGACAAACAAAATGTATTTTTTTTACTCCTTCGATAGTCCGATCATGTTTTGCACAAACATTTTATTTATTCTCGCTGTATACAGCTGAGAGTAAAAAAACCACACATTTTTTATAGAGCGGTGAAGTTTATTAATACAACATAATTATTTATTAGCGTCGATTCATCCCCCGTCAATTACCTCTCAGTCTCCTGAGAGGAGGAGCTCTGGATGGTTCCTCCTCCGCCTGATTTTCTGTATCGGTCGGTATATTCTCTGTCGAGAAATAGAAGAGAAAAAAAGTTTAAGAAATCACATTGTACCTCTCCTCCGGGTCAGCATGTGCGGGTTATCCTTCATATTTTTTAGAAAGAAAAACTTTTTATTTACCTCGCTCCTCCGCCCGATTGTCTGTATCGGGGGTTTGAATAGGTATATTCTCTGTCAAGAAATAAAACAGAAGAGAGAAAAGTTTTAAGAAAACACGGGAGGGGCGGCTTATCCTTCGTATTTTAGAAAGAAAAACTTTTACTTACCTCGCTCCTCCGCCCGATTGTCTGTAGCGGGGGTTTGAATAGGTATATTCTCAGTCTCGGCTGTCAAGAAATAAAACAAAAAGAAAAAGATTTAAAAAAAAAACTTTCTAGCACACGTTATACCACTCCAAGTCGGGAGGGGCGGTATAGCATACTCGGCTTTTCGCATACATTATTTTGTAGAAAAATTGTTTACCTTCGGATTTAAAAGGTATTTTCCTGCAGTTCTCCTGGTATGCGGTGACGAAAATAACGTCGTCTTCTTGTTCTTCTTTTCGCTGCGGCGGCGGGGTCTCTATATTCTCGATTACCGTTGTCAAGAAATAAAACAAACTTTTAAAAATCCGCTCCGGGTCGGGAGGGGCGCTATAGCACACTCGGATTACTCCGTCACATCCTGTTATTCAACAAAATGGCGGATAATGCAACATATTGTTTACCTTCGGTTTTAAAACTTATTTCTCCGCAATTCTCCTGGTATGCGGAGACGAAAATAACGTCGTCTTCTCGCCGCGGTCTTTCGCCGATCGGCAGCGGAGGTTCTGCGGGGAGGATGGCTTCTAAATCGCCTCGGAAAACGGCCGGATTTATGCTGCTCCTCACTGTGCTATCGATAGCTTCTGTAAGTAACAGAGTTTCGTTAAAAACAAGTCTATCTAAACTTATTTAAAAAAATGATATATACTTATTTAAACGCACCGTAGTCCACTTGCGTGAAATCATCGACGTAGAAATCTAAAAGAAAGTAATCAAATTATTGACATCTCTGTTGATATATAATTTAAAATCGTAAAGAAAAAAACTTACCGGGGTGAGGCACGAAAAGTTCTGGCGAGATGGCCCTGGCGCTCTGATCGGCGGCGTTGTTTGGACAGAATGCTGACATAATATTCACGGACTCTTCCTCGCGATTGGTAGAACTGTCACAGTAGGGTCTGAGCAGATAACGGTTCTTTTGACTCCCCTCTCGTTTCTTCTCTCATTTTATCCTCGTCTAGTGAGGCATCTGTTTTTTCGCATCTTTCTCCTGACAATATTGTCAGTTAGAGAGGGGTTTTTTTTTATGTTTTTTCTCACCCTTCGGGTCTCTGTTTTGGGAGTGTGTGTGTGTGTGTGTGTGTGTGTGTGTGTGTGTGCGCGCGCAGTCTGGAGAGGGGGGGAAAGAAAGTTGGGGTGTCCAATTTCCTTTTTGGGTGCCTTCTTGTGAGGGTTCTCTGTTTTCCACATTCTCCGGCGGTAAAATACGACTTAGAGGTGGATATTTGTTTTACTTTATGGGTAACAGTTGTCTGCCCTTGTTCTTGCTCGTGACAAAACTCGCCTCCTGTTGACAAAACTCGCCTCATGGTGTAAACTTGACTCTGAGAAAAGAACTCTTTCCCACAGAGGGGGTGCTTTAATAAACTTATTTGAATATGAGCTTTTTTCCACTAAGGGTTATTTTATGGGGAGATGTACGAAATTATTTACCGGGTTACAAGCAACGATAATATTGGCTGTTGACTCCTCAGTGTCATCATTTTCATTTTCTGTCTATTGAGAAAACCCATTGTAAAAGTAGCTAAAAGTAATGAAGAAAAAACTCTCTACTTTGGTCTGATAAGGAGCAGGCTGCGCAAAACATACCTCATATAGATGTTTTAATAATAATAATATTTTTTTGAGGGAAGCGTTATAGGTTATAAGCATTGAGAAAAACTGATATCTGCTGTCTCACTCCTCCTTGACCCGCGGTGTGTGTGTGTGTGTGTGTGTGTGTGTGAGTGAAACAAGATCGCCTGCCATGGCAATTATCTTTTATGGTTTGTTTTTCAGTCCCTTGTAAAAGGGACTCTCAAAAGGAAAAGCAGTATTCAAAGAAAAGTATTCACTAAGGGTTATTTATTTATTCATTTTTACACATACGAGGTGGGCAGCCTGTAGGTTACAAGCGGATAGAAAGTTCTTCTTTTCATTACAAGCTATGGTGTAGCCTAAAAATGCAATTTGTTGCTAGGCTGATCATCTTAAAGGTTTTTTACTGCGTCTGTATTATAGGAAAATAAAATACTATTGAAAGAAACGGTTCTCTACAGGCAATAGGAAGTCACTCTTTTTTCATTACAAGCGCTGGTGCAGCTTAAGAAAGTAAAATACATCCGTTATTGTAAAAAGAAATACAGAGAAAATTGTCATAATATTGAAACAAACAAACTATGAGTTTGCGAAAAACTAACTGCCGCTCTGTCTCTCTATACAGCACAGAGTCAACAGCTGCATCACCCCTATTCTTCAGGAACCCTCCCTCCCTCTCTGATCTCCCCAGCAACCATACCCCTCCGCTCATGCTTATGGAACATGATGCAACAGGTCTGAAAATGACTAGACACTTCTGGAGTATTTCCGGTAGGGTCAGAAGGTCTGGATCGAGGCCTTCCATAGTAAATATGCTGTATTTGAATATGTCATACTCAAAGAGGTAGCCCCACTTTCCACACCCCTCAAAAGGCAGAGTTCATTCTTTCCGCAAGTTCCTCGGTGCCGGTATCTGGCTGCGGAACATAAAGACGCTCTTATTTCTCCCTTTCCGCGGAGCAGCGGTTGCTTCGGATCTGTTACTGTAGACGGTGACGGGGGTGTCGCTGATAATCGACGAGGACCACTCGCCGCTGCTGCCTCCTATGCTCGCGGCCTCGGGAGAGCAGATCTCTTCACCGTCCAAGTACAGAGGAACGCTGGGCTGCAGAATGAAAGGATCCATCTTGTGTCTGTGCGTAGAAATTGGGCCGGCACTCTCTGCTTTTATTCTCCTCCCTCCGCAGACCCCCCTCCCTCTAAAAACTTTTTCTTTTTTTTTTTCAACAACAGGTGGCGCAACAGGTGGCGCGCTTAGGGATCAAATTACACACTTCCGGGGGTTTCCCCCTCCCCTCTCCGGATGCAATTCGTCACGCTTAGGGGGTCAAATTACACACTTCCGGTGGGGGAGGGGAAAGGGGGGAAGGGGGAGGGGGGAGGTCAAAAGGTCAAGGCTAGGGTCATCAATCAAATTTTGACACAAGCCATATACCTATTTTTTTAACAGCTGATCAAGGTTAAAAGTGCTGCTGTTGTTTAGCACGATATATCAATATATTCTGTATCTATTGACTGATGTTTGAAAGTCTTTCCAGGTGAGTTTGATCCAGGAGGGTCTGAAGCCAGAGTCAGACAGAGACTGTGCAGAGACTGTAGAAGGACAGAGCAGCAGCAGAGCAGTCCAGATCCACTGATGATCCTCTGTCAGATCCAGAGGGACACACAGGGATGATGCTGGACTCTACATTGTGTCTGACAGTGGAGCTGTTCTCAGAGCAGTTCACTCTGCAGCACTGACAGTCATCTGCACTTCATTCCTCTGTCAGTCACTGCTGGATGAAGCTCTCCTCTCCACCTCCCAGTAACATGGCCCAGTCAGAGCGTCTCTACACACAAGCTGCTGCTGCTTCAACCTCTGTGGATCATCAGGACACAGCTGCTCCTCTCTCAGCACACACACTGTCCTGTTTACCATCATCACCACCTGCAGAGAGAAGAAGGAAGAGCAGAGGAGATAAACGAGTGTTTCCAGAGACTCTTCATCAGCTGTCAGTCAGTGATGCAGCACATCCAGTATAAAGAGCAGCAGGGACTTCAGTGCTGGGACTGTACTAGGACTCATTGTTGCTTCACTTTTTCTAATCTTTGGATTTTTATTGAAGTTGATGAAAATGTTTTTCCCTCCTAGTTTGAGTTTGGACTTTCATTCATTAGAAGAACCTTGGTGTGTCCACTCTGAGCTCTGTAGGAACCCCAACAACAAGCCCAACAATCCAGATGGACGGTTCCAGCTGTTAACTGGAGGAATTCCATCCAAACATCTGCTCTCACTAAAGTCTTCCTCACCTACAGACTGTGTTCTTCACTGCTTTAAACTTGGAAATGAATGCAGTCATTGGTCTGCGTGCTGCTTTGTTCAGAGAGCTGATTGGCTGTTGACAGTGTTTGATCAGAGCGTGTCAGTCGTTACTATGGTGACCATAAAGGTCAGAAACAGGAAGTGTTTGTGTCCAATCCTGAAGCCTGTCACCATTCTCCTCTCACAGCTTCACTGAGAAGCTGCAGCTTTACAGGAAACACTGGATCTTTGTTTCATACTGACTGTGTTTAGTACAATACTGCTGACAGCACCACCCACTCACTCCATCACTCTACTTACACCAGAGTCTCCAGTCTGGACTCTGGACTCTGCTGAAGATCAGACAGCTGCTTCACATCTGGATCCTTCAGGTTGTTTCCCCACAGGTCCAGCTG
>CAKLIZ010001317.1:1675-41451 GCA_922035795.1 Oreochromis mossambicus | reverse complement strand
CAGCCTGATGACATTATATAAAAAAAAAAAAAAAACACCCAGCACGCCCCTGCGGGCGGTTTATCCTTCAAGCTCGGGTCCTCTACCAGAGGCCTGGGAGCTTGAGGGTCCTGCGCAGTATCTTAGCTGTTCCCAGGACTGCGCTCTTCTGGACAGAGATCTCCGATGTTGTTCCCGGGATCTGCTGGAGCCACTCGCCTAGCTTGGGAGTCACCGCACCTAGTGCTCCAATTACCACGGGGACCACCGTTACCTTCACCCTCCACATCCTCTCGAGCTCTTCTCTGAGCCCTTGGTATTTCTCCAGCTTCTCGTGTTCCTTCTTCCTGATATTGCTGTCATTCGGAACCGCTACATCGATCACTACAGCCGTCTTCTTCTGTTTGTCTACCACCACTATGTCCGGTTGGTTAGCCACCACCATTTTGTCCGTCTGCATCTGGAAGTCCCACAGGATCTTAGCTCGGTCATTCTCCATCACCCTTGGGGGCATCTCCCATTTTGACCTCGGAACTTCCAGGTTATACTCGGCACAGATGTTCCTGGTTATGGCGTTCCATGTATGCTGGAATGCTACTACGCAAGTAACCCTGGCGGAAGGGGTTACATGAATATATATATATATGTATATATACACACACACACATCTCTCTCTTTCTCTCTCTCTCTTTCTCTCTATATATACATATATATACATACAGGTCCTTCTCAAAAAATTAGCATATTGTGATAAAGTTCATTATTTCCTGTAATGTACTGATAAACATTAGACTTTCATATATTTTAGATCCATGAGTGTATGTATGTATGTATGAGTGTATGAATGTGAGAGTGAATGAATAGTGGTATTGTAAAGCGCTTTGAGGGGTCCCGAAAAGCGCTATATAAATGCAATCCATTATGACACACAACTGAAGTAGTTCAAGCCTTTCATTGTTTTAATATTGATGATTTTGGCATACATAACTCATGAAAACCCAAAATACCTATCTCAAAAAATTAGCATATCATGAAAAGGTTATCTAAACGAGCTATTAACCTAACCATCTGAATCAACGAATTAACTCTAAACACCTGCAAAAGATTCCTGAGGCTTTTAAAAACTCCCAGCCTGGTTCATTACTCAAAACCGCAATCATGGGTAAGACTGCCGACCTGACTGCTGTCCAGAAGGCCATCATTGACACCCTCAAGCAAGAGGGTAAGACAGAAAGAAATTTCTGAATGAATAGGCTGTTCCCAGAGTCCTGTATCAAGGCACCTCAGTGGGAAGTCTGTGGGAAGGAAAAAGTGTGGCAGAAAATGCTGCACAACGAGAAGAGGTGACCGGACCCTGAGGAAGATTGTGGAGAACAGCCGATTCCAGACCTTGGGGGACCTGCGGAAGAAGTGGACTGAGTCTGGAGTAGAAACATCCAGAGCCACCGTGTACAGGCGTGTGCAGGAAATGGGCTACAGGTGCCGCGTGCCCCAGGTCAAGCCACTTTTGAACCAGAAACAGCGGCAGAAGCGCCTGACCTGGGCTACAGAGAAGCAGCACTGGACTGTTGCTCAGTGGTCCAAAGTACTTTTTTCGGATGAAAGCAACTTTTGCATGTCATTCGGAAATCAAGGTGCCAGAGTCTGGAGGAAGACTGGGGAGAGGGAAATGCCAAAATGCCTGAAGTCCGGTGTCAAGTACCCACAGTCAGTGATGGTCTGGGGTGCCATGTCAGCTGCCAGTGTTGGTCCACTGTGTTTTATCAAGGGCAGGGTCAATGCAGCTAGCTATCAGGAGATTTTGGAGCACTTCATGCTTCCATCTGCTGAAAAGCTTTATGGAGATGAAGATTTCATTTTTCAGCACAACCTGGCACCTGCTCACAGTGCAAAAACCACTGGTAAATGGTTTACTGACCATGGTATTACTGTGCTCAATTGGCCTGCCAACTCTCCTGACCTGAACCCCAGAGAATCTGTGGGATATTGTAAAGAGAAAGTTGAGAGACGCAAGACCCAACACTCTGGATGAGCTTAAGGCCGCTATCGAAGCATCCTGGGCCTCCATAACACCTCAGCAGTGCCACAGGCTGATTGCCTCCATGCCACGCCACATTGAAGCAGTCATTTCTGCAAAAGGATTCCCGACCAAGTATTGAGTGCATAACTGAACATAATTATTTGAAGGTTGACTTTTTTTTGTATTAAAAACACTTTTCTTTTATTGGTCGGATGAAATATGCTAATTTTTTGAGACAGGAATTTTGGGTTTTCATGAGTTATGTATGCCAAAATCATCAATATTAAAACAATGAAAGGCTTGAACTACTTCAGTTGTGTGTAATGAATCTAAAATATATGAAAGTCTAATGTTTATCAGTACATTACAGGAAATAATGAACTTTATCACAATATGCTAATTTTTTGAGAAGGACCTGTATGTATACACATATATATATACATACACATATATATGGGGTTACTGTGGATTAATTTTATTTAATTACAATTAAATATCATTCATTTTTAATCTAAGTTAATTGCATTTCATTTTGCATAAGCAAACAGACTCGAGAAAAAAGGGGAAATACATGCACTTAACATGTTTATTGAACATCTTGCACATTCATGTTAAGAAAAAAACTCTGTAAACATTTATCCACTCTCTCTGTCACTATTGGGAAGGCACTTCAAGTCCTTGAAACGAGGAACCAAAGCACGTCTTCTCAATGATATTAATAGGTCTGCAGTTTGTTGCAATCCACTTGGCATTGTGTCAGCCAATATGTCCAATGTAGACTTACTGAGTCCCCGATGCTCCGTGAGTGGTTTGTCGCAAGCTGGGTGACACATTAGTGAAAGTGCTAGCAGCATCCCCGGCTAACGTATACGTCGTGTCAATGTGACATTTTACGCTGGAAGTGCTTCGGTGAAAAGAAAATTCCTTCTTTCACAATGTGCATAAAACTTTATGTCGGTCACTGTTCTATCTTGTTATTTTTTTAATACTCAAATTTCCTATTGAGAGGGCCAATGTGCGTTTATCATCTTCCAGACTGAGTTGATTGGTTCAGCTACCCGTCACTACCAGATCAACTGCCCATTTGCGCAGGTGCAAAGGTAACTACTTGGACAAACTGCCCGAAATGCATTGACAGAAACATTTCAGTGATTTTGAGTCAATCTGGACTCCAGAAGCGGTAATAGCATTACGTTTTTGTCGTGATAATCGTGGTGACAGCTTAAACTGCGTTAACGCATTAATTTTGACAGCACTAATATATATATACATCTATATATCTATATAGATATATAGATATACACACACACACACACATATGCGTGTGTGTGCGACACAGTGACCAGACTGTTGAACGACAGAGATATCGTCGTTCGACAGTCGACGATAGAGAGTTGGACCTGACTAAGGCCTCTTCATTTATAAACAGATTATTTGTCGAAATCACTGTTGGTCACTAGTGGACTTCCCAGGCTTTAGTATATTTACCACTCTGTCAATCAATGTATCCTGTAATGTATCTTGTATGTCAATCAATGTGTCCTGTAATCAATTCAATGTATCCTCCCCTCTCATTGGTCCTGAGTCAGTCTTTTCCTTCAATTTTGAGAGAAATTAAAGTTTGGACTCATCCACTTTTATTGCCAGCAGTCCCATCATCTTCTAAAGATGTTTAATGTCGCTGAGTTTCACTTTGCACATTTTAACACTGAAGTTTATGGGGAGTCAGCCTCCTTCTTTCTTCCCTCACTTGTGTTTCTCTTGTTCTTTACTCCATGCAGACAGAGAAGTAGGCTGTTCTCCCATTAGGAGCTCAGTCTGAGTGGAGTTTTTTTCTGTTCCTCTCACCTCATGTTATGTATTTTTGTTGTTTGTTTTTTTTTTGTATCAGCCTACCTCTCTGACATGTCTTCCCAATGTGATGTTTGTGTAAAGTTTGGTCAGAAGGTTCCTATGCTGCCTGCTGTAACCTATAATTTCCTTCGGTATTAATTCTGATTATCTAAACAAGGCAGTAATCACAGAAAATCCCCTTTAAATATTAATTTGTAGATTTCTTCCTACACATTATTTATAAGCTAAGATTGATCTATATCTACAGATAGGTCTATATATATTTGGACACTGACACAAGTTGTTTTTGTTTGTTTGTTTGTTTTTTAATCTGTTTACTGAAACATAATCCAGTAGTGGTTACTTAATGGACATGGGAATAATATGTTACTGTGATAATTAGATGAAGGGTTTAGGAGTTTCAGCTCCTTAACCTGTGCCACATTTTTTAGAGGGACCAAAAGCATTGGAAAATTTATTCAAAGGCTATTTCATGGGCATCTCTGTCTCCTCTCACAGGGAGAAGATGATCTGCAGGATCCTGCTGCTGATCATCCTCACCTCATGTGTCTCTGGTTAGTTTACAGCTTCACTTTATGAACTCCAAATAAAGCTCAACAACAGATTTGTTCCAGTTCTCAGTGTGTCTGCTCCTCTCTTTCCCTCTCTGTCTCCTCAACAGGATCATTTGTAGTCAGTGTGACACAGACCTCATTTTCATCTTCACAGTTGGCTGACGATGTATTTTCCAAAGTTCAGGAACTGCAACTTTAAAAGTATAATCACCTCATGACCTAATCTCCTTTTTTTTGAAAGATCTTTATTTATTACTTTTTGTTTTAAGAACAGAAGCACTCTGTTGGCTGGGAGCCTCATGAAACCTCAGCAAATGCAGTTTCTCAGTGTGTCTTCTCCTCTCTTTCCCTCTCTGTCTCCTCAACAGGCTCATTTGTAGTCAATGTGACACAGACCTCTTATCAGGCAGAGGAGAACCACAACATCACACTGGAGTGGACATTCACAACCAAACCTGACAGATCCACCAAAACACTCAACATCCTCTGCCGACTGTTAACCCCAAAAAAGAAGTGTATTTTGTTTCATGTTCATGAAGGTGTTGAGGTGTCAGAGTCTCAGGATGAAAGGTTTTCAGGACGAGTCCAGAGTGACAAAGATGCTCATAGAGAAGGACGAATCAGACTTCAACTGTCCAGACTCAGGACTGATGACTTGGGTCTGTACCTGTGTGAGGTGAACACTGATTATGGCTTCAGTGTTGGAAGATGTCAAGTCAGTGTCACTGGTAAGGTACTTATTGGACGTTTAAAGATAATCACCAACGACTGGGATGTATACTGCATACTGGGATACATATATATATATATATGTACATATTATTCATAGAATTAGTAGTTCAAGTGATAGTAAACAAAAAAAATTATCATGCTTTGATTCTGTGTAAAAAAAACAAAACAAAAAACAAAAAAAAACTGCTCATTCATTTTGTGTTCTATATATCAGCTGCTGATCTGCTCCAACCACAGAAAACAACTTTGAGTCCACAGTGAGAGAGTTGGGGACGAACCAACCTTTAAATCGGAGTGGGACTAACAGCAGCATTCTTCCTGTATTTCTGTCTCTTTACTATAATTCGCTCAGTTTTAAGTAAGAAAGGAAAAAATATATCCACAAAGATAAAGAGTTACTTTTTTAAGCTTCAGTGAAACCACAGAATTAAAGACTTTGTTCATTTGACAAGTTACCAGGAAGTAATTTCTTCTTTTACTATGCCCAAGATAATTTTCTTTGTAAACAAATTGTGAAAATGGTTCTTTACAGGGGAGTGCAATTGTAAAAAACTTTAGATTTTAAACAAGTATCTCTAAACTGTGCAGACTGAGTGTTGTGTTTGCCATTTATTAATTTGTGGTTCAGATACAGGAATAATCATGTTACCATTTACATGAGCTGGCACAAAGAGCAGAAACGCTGGCTTAATACACCCAGAATCAAAATTTAGTTCTTTTTTCAGCAGCTGAACACTGTCATTTCATTTTCATAAACAGAAATTAAATAATTGTTGTCTTCATTTTTAATAGTCCCTTGAATACATAAAGACTAGAGGGTGATATTTAGATGTTGTTTCAGTAAATATTAACTGCAGTGACTTTTTTTTTTCTTTTTTTTTACATTTTGCTTTTACTGCAGCTGTAACGGTGACTGCTGTTCCTCTGCTTGTGGAAACCAGCTGCTACATACAGACTGGAATGAATGTGTTTTCGATATTTGGTTCAGTCGAGTTTTTTATAACGTATGAAAAAAGTCATCTCCCAGATGTCAGCACCTGAAGAGGTACTAAAACTAATACCCTGCAATTTAATTGCCTGCTCTGACCTCAATCTTTGTCATCACAATTTTACCCTCCCAAAATTTTTAGCTGTCTATGCAAAGGCAGCAGACTAGATGTTGGTACTGATCAGTGATGAACATTTTCTTGTCATTTACAGCAGCTGCTGATCAGCTCCGAACTCAGAGACTGACAACAGCAGAAAGTGAATGGGGGGGATAACTGGGAATAATGGGTGTGTTAGCAGCTCTATTGTGTGTGTTTGTCAAAATGTTAGTTGTTTTGAGAAATAAAGAGTGGATACACACACACACACACACACACACACACACACACACACACACACAAAAGCACCACAAGTTTTCATGTGTGACTGTGTGGCAGGCAGGATGAAGGACCCAAATGCAGGACTCATACACCAAAATGATCCATTAAATAAACTTATAAAAAAAAAAAAAAACTTGAACAGGGAAATTGAGAACTAAATACTGTGGAACTAGGAACAGAAACACTACCAAACAAAGAGCATGGAAACAGAAACATGGAGAAACCTACAGCACATGGGACAACATAACAGGTGGAGAGGAAAACACAGGGCTTAAATATACAAGGGAGTAACGAAGGATTACTTTTATTTTTTCGGGTTATTTTTTCAGAAGCCCGGGGTCTTTTGGAGTGTAATTTCATAGTTAGATGCTGTAGAGATTAAAAGGATATTTTGCTGCTATTATTTGCTGCTATTTTTATAATCAGTATTATCATTCCATTAATTATTAATAGTGATATTGTATTCAGATGTTCAAATATATTGGTATCATAGTAGTCTTTATTACAGGTCCGGCAAGAACCACTTTAAACTGTTGAGGTGAATCTATAATTTTAAAGGCTTTTGAATGTTTTTATATTTTTACACTGAAGTCTTCAGTGGGTGAGAGACTGAGTTGCAGGCGGACAGGAAACGGCATGCTTTTGCAGAAGTGAAACTGAAAGCAGAGTCAGATTGTAAGGTGTTTTGAGCAGGATGTTTTATTATGCATTAATATCTCTGATTAAGCTTTGATTAAGCTTTAAGTAGCTGTATTAGATTGAAACATTTGTCTTATACATTTTATATATGAGTCAAGATTATTACACACATACACACATACAGACACATATAGTTTCAGCTGTGTACGTGCGCAGGCCTTGTGTCTGGCGATGACGAGAGGTGTGAGGTGAGCTGGGGTGCAGGAGAGGTCATGACACGTACGCAGTACACAGCACACACACACACCCACACACACACACACACACACACACACACACATACATACATACATACATACATACATACACATATATATATATATATATATATATGTATATATATATATGTATGTATGGTGTGGTCAGCCAGAGGTCAAAAGGGGGAATGTGGGGTCAGACAAAATGCCCATGTCATTATGTAACCTGTAACTTCCAAGTAGTATGCTGATCACTGTAATTTTCAATGGTTAAACTGTAATGGAGACGAGCAAACATATTGGCAGATCTGGGGAAAAAAACCCCTTTGTTATGAAAATGATTTTAATCTTTTATACACAATTGCATTGGAGCTTATTAAAGAGCTGTGGCTCCTGGTCATGTGAGGGTCAGAAACTCTTGGCAGGCGTTATGATCAGCCAATACATGGTGAGGATGATGGGAGCTGTGAAAGGAATTGCAACACACATGCTTACATGACAGATGTATCTAGTTATTTTCATTATCCTTTATTCCTTACATTCTTTTTTGGTTAAGTTTGAAGTTCTAAGTTTAAGATTGAAACAGTCTCATAATGTTTTGAATAGTGCCATTTTAGGGTGCCATTTAGTCTAGAAATCACACATATAGTTTCAGCTGTGTACGTGCGCAGGCCCTGTGTATGGAGATGACGAGAGGTGTGAGGTGAGCCGGGGTGCAGGAGAGGTCATGACACGTACGCAGTACGCAGTACACAAACACATACACGCACACACACACACACATTTGTAGACTCATGTAGTAGGTAAGAAGTTAAGATGTGTTTTTGCTGCAATTGCAAATTGTGCCGGCGTATTGTCAGTCTGTTACAGGAAGTGCACTAGATGTTCCGGGAGATAAGAGCGAGTTCGTGGTACGACACCTGGATGGAGATGAGACGTGATGTTCTTTAAACTATGTTAAAGTTAACGGAACATTTTGTGGTTTTGGATTGACGTATGCTGTATTGTGTCTGCTTTGCAAAAGAGGGGGCTTTGTTGTCTTACCCCTATAAAACCTTTGTCTGATTATTGTAAGAGCAGTTCAATCACTGACTCTGCACAGTGCTGAGCTCCGCGCGTGTAACCAAATAAATCTTCGCTTTGATCTTACCTACTGGACCAGTGTTGTCATTTGATGTTGAGAAACCTCCGTACTCCCTTTCTCCAATTTTTGAACCTTAACAACAGCATAGTTGTTTGCCTTTTCATTTCGCCATTTGTTGATTCTCTCCAAGTAACGTAATATCGGTCATGTGATCAGTTTGATATCAATCTCTTGTGATACACCGTCATATTTACATTATTCGTACAATACGAATGATTTGATTTGGTACCTGGTCAAACTTAAGCTCCTCTGTCTGCAGCAAACTCGCAGGCAGCAGCTTCTCTCCCCTCGCTCACATGCATGAGTGCGGTGGTGCCTGAGCTCTGATCATACCAAAATTAGGGGGAATTTACGCACAGTCGTAAATTCCCACAGGGTGTGCTATGTGCTTCGAATATTGTGTGTAGTTTTTGTTTTATACAGTTGTCAGTCAGGCATTGTTAGGGTTCAGAAATTGAGGAGGAAGACCAAAAATAATGACCACTGATCCTGCCGGGTGCAATTAGACGACATTTTAATGAATACAGATGTGGAGTCCAACACTGTGCAGATTCAGTGTTGAACTGTCTTACAACCGTCAGAACAAAGGCTTTATAGGGGTAAGATAGTACAGCCCCCTCCTCCCAGACACAATACAGCATACGTCAATCCAAAACCACAAATGTTCAGTTAACTTTGACATAGTTTAAAAGAACATCGCGTCTCGTCTCCATCCAGGTGTCTTCCCACAAGCTCGCCTTCGCTGTCGCTTATCTCTGGGACATCTGGTGTACTTCCTGGAACAGACTAACACGTACGCACCCAAACTTTGCAAACTTAAGCAAAACACATCTTAACTTTTACCTGCTAAATGAGTCTACAGATGTGTGTGTGTGTGTGTGTGTGTGTGTGTATCTATATGTATATGTATATATACATACATATATATACATATACATATATACTAACAAAAACTGTCAACTTCCACTGTGTGCTGCCAACTACACTTCTGACGATAATGGGATGTGGAGATTGTTTTGGGGTTTTCAAAAGGTTTAAAGTGTGACAGGTGACATTACACACCTGCATAATGGTGAGCTGCTATGTATATGCGTACACTGTACACATGAGCAGAATGGAAACCCTTGATGGGTTCCTGCTTATGGACCTTATGATTCCTGCTTGGTACATGGAAACAACAAAGAGCTATGTTTGCAGTGCCAACAATGGATGGCCTGGGTATATAGAAGATTGAAAAAAATCACTTCACACAGCATTTCAGAAATTATTTTTCATGTGATCGCATCATTGTCACATTCTTAAGTTATAGTGATAACACATTTAACTGTTTTAGTTCAATGGCCTGTTGCTCTTTAACACAAAAATATCAGAGACAACACAATCACGAATGATCACAGCCATGTTGTGCTAATCAGTTCTCTCTTTACATACCTCTAGTTCTCTTCTTTCCTTTGTTATTATCACCTTTGTCCACCACGTCCCTGTAGAATTACTCACATTCTCCTCCAAGACTCTGCCCAAAAAATTTCATCAGAAAGCAATACTTTTTTAATGAACAGATGCAAAAGCCCAAAGTTTTGGTTGCATTATAATTTTGCCTAACAGAACTGTATGAACTGTGTCCAAGAGTTTGTATTTTAAAACTTTTAAAACTTTCTTATAAAACTAAAAAAGTATAAAAGCAATATCAAGCTAATAAAACAGGTCTAACAACATTACTTGTTTCTATTGCCAGTTGCTTTGAACTTGAACACATTTTGTTTTGACGATGTTCACACAGATAACATAAAATAACTGATAATTTTCTTGCAAGAAAAATCACATGCTAATAAAACCTGTCAGTTCACAATGTCACCTGCCAGCTAAAATACTGACAATACTGGAATGGGCAGTTCTGCACAGGAGTAATGCTGGAACGTTTTGACTCATTCTTCATTATACTTTGTGTCACCATGTGTTATAACTGTCAAAGCTCTTACTATTGAATTGCTTGATTCATGCAAGCGGCAAATACATTTGTGCATACAGTTCCTCAGTAACGCATGAAAAGTTGGGGCATTACGCATGACAAACACTTGACTTGCAGTTGTCCATCTTGAAAGTCTAAGGATAATTCTAAATGCATCCTGAAAAGCATCCTGCAACCTTTTCATTATGGCTTTACTGTAATTACACTACAAATGAGCCATATAAAAACAGGTAAAACAGGCTTGCTCCCTGCCACTTTAACATCATCTATGCACATGCAGAATTTATGTGCCAATATATTAGCTTGCATGTACAATTTACAGCACTGTCGATTCACATCATCATCATCACAAAGATCACTGGTTAAGAATTGACCTAAGTATTTCACTTTGCTCCCCACATCCCATACTTGGTCTGCTACATAAAAAAACAAAAAACAAGTTGGATGAATTGAGGCTGCAAATAGCAGTGAATAACTCCATCAAACACTCTTGCATCCTTCTTATCACTGAATCCTTGCTACGTCAATTCATTCCAGATTCTGCTATTGAGCTAGCAGGCTACACCACACAGCGCCATGACCAAACAGTGGACACCGGTAAGCGTAAAGGAGGGGAGCTCTGTATGTATGTGAACAACAGCTGGTGTACTAATACAGTGATCATAGACCGTCACTGTTCACCGGACATAGAATATTTGACTGTCAAATGCAGGCCCGTCTACCTTCCAATTGAGTTCACCATTGCTATAATAACAGCTGTTTATATTCCTCCAGATGCTAATGCTAACTCGGTGATCACACTTCTGCATACAAACATCAATAAAAGACAGAGCATATACCCTGACGCTGTACATGTCATAGCAGGGGACTTTAATCGTGCACTTAAAAACACCAATCTCCAAATGCCACTAGGGGTGACAAGATTCTGAACAAAGTTTATTCCAACATCAAAATGGGCTACAGGGCCAGACCTCTGCCACATCTGGGTCAGTCTGACCATTTGTCACCGTTTCTAATACCTGCATATGCCCCCCCTCCCCCAAGAAAACTGCTCCCACCATCACAAAGACTATTATCATATGGCCAGACGGTGCATCTCAGCAGCTGCAGGCCTGTTTTGACAGGACTAACTAGGATATCTTTGAACATCAGGACCTGGATATGTTCACAGACACTGTTCTCTGCCACATAAAATACTGCATAGACACTGTTACAGTAGACAAATGTATCTGGGCTTATGCCAACCAAAAGCCCTGGATGACCCAGAAGGTCAAGCAGCTGCTGAAGGAGAGGAACATCGCGTTCAGGTCTGGCAAGAGGGACCACTACACCACAGCCCAATCCAACCTGAAGAGATGCATCAGAGAGCCGAAGGGGGACTATAGGAGGAGAATTGAGGACCATCTGGAGAGTAACAACAGCCGGCAGGTATGGCAGGGCATCCAGCATCTAACAGACTATAAGATCAACCTCGGAGCTGCAGAAGGTGACCTGGCGTTGGCAGAGGAGCTGAATATCTTCTTCGCCCGCTTTGAGGCCATGGTACTGGAGGTATTGGAGCCACAGCAGCAACATGCAGCCCACAGCAGCACCACCCTCACCCTGGAAGAACACAAGGTGATGCACACTGTGCAGGCCTCTAACCTGAGGAATGCGGCAGGTCCTGATGGTGTGCCAGGTCAAATACTGGGGGATTGTGCAGAACAGCTGGCTGGGATCTTCAATAAATCCCTAGCAGAGGTGACTGTCCCACTCTGCCTAAAGTCCTCCACCATAGTCCCCTTGCCTAAGACGCCCCACATCTCCAGCCTGAATGACTACAGACCAGTGGCACTCAACCCAGTGGTTATGAAATGCTTTGCTTTGAGAGGCTGGCCCGCAGTCACATCACAGCAGCCCTGCCCCGCAGTCTGGATCCACACCAGTTTGCCTACAGAGCAAACCAGTCCACAGAAGACACTGTAGCCACAGCACTCCATGCTGCCGTAACACACCTAGAGGGGCATGGGAGCTATGTGCGGATGCTTTTCGTGGATTACTGCTGAGCTTTTAACACCATCCTTCCACACAAACTGGTGGCCAAGCTACAAGACCTGGGGCTTCCATACAGCACTGGCTCACCCCAGGGCTGTGTGCTCAGTCCACTGCTCTACTCTCTCTACACACACGACTGCACTCCTGTCCACCAGAGCAACAGCTTTGTGAAATTTGCACACGACAACACCATGGTGGGGCTCATCTCCAGGGGTGACGAGTCTGCTTACAGAGACAAGGTGGAGCAGCTGTCGTCATGGTGTAAGGCCAATAACCTCCTCCTCAACACTTCAAAAACCAAAGAACTCATAATAGACTTCAGAAGGAAAAAGATAGAGATCCCCCCATTAATCATTAATGGGGACCGTGTAGGAAGGGTGGCGAACTTTCGCTTCCTGGGAGTTGTAGGAATGTTTAGCTTATTTTAGAGTTTAGACATGTAGGAATGTTTAGTTTGTTTTAGAGTTTAGAAATGTGTTAAGATAGAATGTAGAATTATGGTAGAGACACTGACACTGCCCTGGATATAAATAAAGGCCTGACTGTGTCATGAACTTAGGAGTAGATCTTAGGAGACCCTCCCCAGTTGAACTGTGAAAGTAAGACAAAGAGGAGTTAATGCTGAGTGGAAATTCCCCAGAGGATACCAGTGTGGGGGTCTCAACATGTAACTTGATAACTGTGGTCTGGAAGGGAGATGGTTTTTATGGCCCCTAGGAAGAGACACACACCCACAGTGTTTTAACTGTTACACTCACACATCCACATGCACACTCACTCACGTGCACTCACATAGACACACGGGTACGCGCACACACAGGCACTCACGTGCTCGTGCATACACACACAGACATACGGAGTTTCCAGCACACCATGGGGGATTTATGATGGGGTCGCTCCTATAAAGCTGGGTGGAACTAACAAAGGGGTGAAGATTGTTTCAGAGGGACACCGGCCTCGTCTTCCCTTCTAGAAGTGCATGCTTAAATGAAGATGAATAAAGATGAATAAAGATTTTGTAAGAATAACTACTGAAGTTCCGGTGCCGTTTCTGGATCCCTCGACGAATGAAGAACCGGGGCAAAACTGATTTCGCAACAGAGTCAACATAGAGGAGAACCTTTCCTGGAGTGCGAACATCTCCGAGCTGCTGAAAAAGGCCCAACAGAGACTGTACTTCCTGAGAATTCTCAGAAGGAATAATATCACACAGAGACTGTTGGTGTCCTTTTACAGAGCAACCATCGAGAGTATTCTAACCTATTGCATATGCATCTGGTACACTAGCTGCACAGTGGCTCAGAGGAAAGCACTCCGAGGGATCCTGAATACCGCCCAAAGGATCACTGGCTTCCCTCTCCCCATGCTGTAAGATCTACAAATTACCTGCTGTCTTAAAAAAGCTCAGAACATTATAAAAGATACCTCACACTCTGGCCACTCCCTGTTTGAACTGTTGCCCTCGGGGAGACGGTACAGTGCAATCAGTGTAAGGACTAATAGACTCAAACACAGCTTTTATCCAACCGCAATAACATGTCTGATCACGCCACTCTTGAATTAATCTATGAACTGACTGAAGCATGTATGTGGAAATGTATGTGAATGTTTGCTCATACTATTCTTATTAGCACTTTAAGTATTTTATTTATTGATTTTATTGTTTTATTTATATTTTTATATTTTTAGGCATTATGCACTGATTGGGGACCACTTTTAATTTTGTTTCACCTGTGACAATGACAATAAAGACATTCTGATTCTGATTCTTGTTTCTCCTCCTTGTGTTTTATTCTGTCACGTTTATCTATGTTCCCAAGCTCGTCGTGTCCTCTCTCCTTCGTGCTCCTCCATGTTCTCTTTCTCCCTCCAGTCTGCGTCTCTGTGTACTTCCTGTTTTACTTTCAGCTGTGTTCCCCATGTAATCTCACTATAATTATAAATACTAGATATTTTCCCAGTTTTATCCTTCACTACTGGTGCTAAAAGTACTGGTAACATTGGAATCAGGTAAAATATCATGAGTTAGAAGCTCAGTGAGAGTAACACATTGTGCAGTGTACAGTGTACTTACCAAAAAACATTGGATGTAGGATAGAGCTGCAGATCATGTTGCGTGCGTCAGCCAATTCTGGGCATTATTATTCTCATCTGAGGGCAGTATTGTGATGTGGTGGTTATCACTTTCGCCTCGCAGCAAGAAGTTCCTGGGTTTGAATCAGATTCTCCCTGCGTGTTTGCATGGGTTCTCTCTGGGTACTCTGACTTCCTCCCATAGTACAAAGACGTGCAGTTAGTGGGGTTAGCTTAATTGGTATCTTGAATTGGCTGTGGGTGTAAATAGTTGTTTGTCTCTGTGTTAGCCCTGCTGGTGACCTGACAGACTGGCGACCTATCTAGGGTGCACCCAGTGCTCCTGCGACCCCCAAAGGAGAGAAATGATCTTTGATCGTTGATATTTTTAGCCCTCTACAAATGTTTTTTTTTTTCTAGCTTTTCCCACATTAACCTTCTATGTAATACATAATTAGATGGTGGATACTAATTTGAAACCTGTTCAAAACAAATATAGGCAAAAACCTATAGGAGAAAGTTTTGTTGCCTTAATTTTTTTTAAAAGAGCTCTATGAGGTGTGTTTTTCTACCACTGCTTCTACAGTTGGTTTTGATTCAATTATAAGAAAGATATGATTGTATTTCTATCAACAAACTCACATAAGACATATTAAAGCTGTCATTGCACAGCATCTCCTGCTAGCTATACTGAAACACACTAAAAGTATATGCATTGGAAGTGTGTATGCAACGCTATGAGATGTAAAATGTATTCAAAAGTATAGAACTGAAAAAGTACGTTACAACATTGATTTCCCGGAGCTGTCTAAACAGGTCTAACAACATTACTTTTTACTATTGCCTTTGGCTTTGAACTTGTTTATGTCTTGTTTTTATGATGTTCACAAAGATGACATTAAAATAGATAAAAATCTTCCACCATGAGAAACCACACACTAACGAAACCTGTTAACTGCCACCGTCTGCTGCCAATACCGGAATGGGCAGTTCTGCACAGGAGTAATGCTGGAAAGTTTTGACTCATTCATCATTTTAATATCGCTTTATTTTAAGACACAATTATTCTATATCATAAAAAGAAACTCCAAAGAATTATCAAAGACACTAAGATCAGAAAATATACAGACACTTGTTCCTGTTATGAAACGGCTGTGTGCAGGCTGGAAAAGGACCCAAAGTGCAGACTCCAGAGACAGACGTGAACTCAAAAAAACAGCTTTAATGCTGAACTCAAAGTAACAAACTTCCAAAGTACTAACATTAACGCAGGCAGGAAACCAAAACACACAGCATGACTGAGGGTAGATAAGAGTAGATCACGACACTGACAAACTGAAACACAGGGCTTAAATACATAGAGGGAGCAATCAGGGAATGGGCAACAGGAGGGAAACACAGCTGGGGCAAATCAGGCCTAACGAAACAGGGGAAGCAAAACCAGATACATTAACATAACACATGCACCGCCAAAGTAAAACAGGAAACATAACACAGACTGAACTTAAAGACACAGACTCACAGGCAGGCACTGCAACAGAGGGAACAGAGACGTAAACCATGAGACAGAACTCTAACAGAGAAACAAAAGACTAGAAATGATAAATAATATACTAAACTCAAAACACTGGGTCAACGACCCAGGCATCCTAACAGTTCCAGTGTTTGTAAAAGATATCATGAAACCTTTTAGATTTGTTTAATTTTTAATTCTAATTGTACTCAGCTTGAACCAGTTAAACAGAACATGGGCAGAGAAAAATAAGAAAAAAATAGCTTTTTTTTTTTTGTTTTCGACATTGTAGAGGGTGACTTTGCCTTTAACAGGGGAAATGAGTACAGTCAGGAGTTAAAGTGGAATTCAGCAGGTGGAGAAAACCCAAAATCAGTTGTAATGGCTCAGCATGGGGAAAAGAATCACAACTGCCAATAATTTCTATTGAGAGCTCCAGTAGATATTTTAATGTACAGGCTGTGATCAGCTGACCTGCTGCTATCTGTGTATTTACACAATTGAATTCAAACAGATGTAAGCAGATGTTTTATGAGTTGAACTCCCTAATTTCCATCCTCTACAATGACAGTTCTCTGTTCAAACTAACTTCATACTGGACTGAATAAAGTTGGTATGAATATGGAATTCAGTAAATGGATCTGAGCATCATCAGTTCAGCTTCAAATTCATCTCTGTTACACTTGATGTAACCAAACTCAGCATCAAACCACAGCCACTGTAGACTAGTGTCACACTGTTCTTTACTTTAAATTTATCACAGTAAAGCAAACTAACCTGTTTATATTGCAAAAAGATGCACACTTTAAGTAACACAGTCTACCTCAGTTTGTTTTGCAGCACATTTCACGATATGAGAAAACATAGTGTTATATATACAGACCCAGTCCCAGAAAGAAAAAGACAAAAAACATCGCCCACTTTAACCCCTGACTATGATGCACATTTTTGCTGCTTTCATCTGTTTTTATGCAACAGCCCCCAGGTGATTAATAAATGAATATGACTGCCTTTCATGTGTTTCTATTTAGGCTCAAGTGTAAGAAGTAGGAAGTACACATTTTTTCTTTAGAAACTTAGGTTGTGAAACCAAAAAGTGCAGATATCTGAAAATTCTAGTAAAGTACAGTAACAAAGTATGTGTACTTTGTTACTTCCCACCTCTGGATTTCAACTATTTCTATTTATATAATCTATTACATTTAACCAATCAGATCGGATTTCAACATCATCATCAGTGAAGTCTTGTTGTTGCACCTTGCAAGTTCAACAAGGACATAATTACTTGCTGTGGGAGGGTTGCATTTCATCTGCTTCCTTGTTGCTATGTTCTGCCTTTGTGCTTGACATAAACAACATAACTAAAATGTCATCATCTACCAGTGACCATACTCACAACTCTTCCACTGAAAAACACTGCATTCATATTTTAATCTTAATTTCACTTTAAATAAAGCCTTCTCATATGTAGGGTGCATAATTTTATTCCCATAGGCATTTTGTTTGATCGCATTGTATTTGTTATTAGGTAATCTTTTAATTTTGGATTTTTCCTTTTATGTTTTCGGATTGTATAATACAAAAGTCAGTGAATTAAGTCTTGACCTTTGAACCATGTGCCAATACTATTCATGCTTTAACATTTATTAATATTTCATATTCAAAAATTGCAGTTTAAAAAAAATGAAAGAAAAGAAATAAGCCTTTTGAACCATCCATCCATCCATCTTCTTCCGCTTTATCCAGGGCCGGGTCACGGGGGCAGCAGCCTAAGCAGAGAAGCCCAGACCTCCCTCTCCCCAGCCACCTCCTCCAGCTTATCCGGGGGAACACCAAGGCGTTCCCAGGCCAGCCGAGAGATATAATCTCTTCAGCATGTCCTTGGTCTGCCCCGGGGCCTCCTCCCGGTGGGACATGCCTGGAACACCTCACCCAGGAGGCGCCCAGGAGGCATCCTTGTCAGATGCCAGAACCACCTCAGCTGGCTCCTTTCGATGTGGAGGAGCAACGGCTCTACTCTGAGCCCCTCCCAGATGGCTGAACTCCTCACCCTATCTCTAAAGGAGAGGCCAGCCACCCTTCGGAGGAAGCTCATTTCCGCCGCTTGTATCTGCGATCTCATTCTTTCGGTCACTACCCACAGTTCGTGGCCATAGGTGAGGGTAGGGACGTAGATTGACCGGTAAATTGAGAGCTTCGCTTTTACACTCAGCTCCCTCTTCACCACGATGGACCATCTGTTGATCTCCGGCTCCCTTCTCCCATCACTCGCGAACAGTGATGGGAATAACGGCGTTACAAGTAACGGCGTTACTAACGGCGTTACTTTTTTCAGTAACGAGTAATCTAACTAATTACTATTCCTATCGTTACAACGGCGTTACAGTTACTAACAAGGAAACGCGGTCCGTTACTATTTTTCAACAAACAGATGGTTGAAGCTGTGTTCAGCTTACCGCATCTTATATCAGCTGCAGGAAGTAGCTGTAAGTAATCTGGACGCTACAGTTTTAAGCAGCTGTGCGCTCCCGTGGACGGTAATCACGATCACTGTCTAGCACAACACCTGGAGCTCAGGGGGCAAAACAATCGCATGAGTACTGCTGTTTGACTGAGGAAGAATAAAGTAGTCGTGGTAAGTCAATCACATGACCACTTAAAGACAAAGCAACAAGGTGCCAGTTTTTAAATTGTGTTGATAGGCCAGTAAAACCAGAGTCATGATAAACAATATATACACGGCGTTTTTTCCTCAATAGTTTCGCCACGTTAGCGCTAGCAAGCACTCTCTGCTCATGAGCAAAAAACCAAAACAAAAAAAAGTTTTAGGAGTGACAGCGAGAGAGAGAGAGAGAGGGAGAAAGAGAAAGAGAAAGAGAGAGAGAGAGAAAGAGAGAGAGAAAGAGAGAGAGCAGGAAAAGAGAGAGCGCGAGTTCTGAGATGTGAGATTTGTGACGTTTAGCGTGTTTGGAGTGTGTAGTTAATGTGTTGTCTTGTGTAGTTAGCGTGTAGTGTTGTGGATAGTTTTGTGTTGTGTGTCAGAACAATGAGGCGACTGCTGTCTCCAGGTAGAAACAGGAGTGATACACCTGCTGCTGTCAGACCTGCAGGTATCAGGCTGTGATGTTCTCCTTTATAGTGGACAGAAATGATTTTTTTGGAGTGGCACAAATAATTTGTGGCATCTTATTGAAGAACAGCTGATTGTTCTTTAAATAGTTTGAAATGGTTATTTAAAAAAAGGGTAAAAGGTAAATGGATGCAAATAACTTTGTTGTTTGCAAAACTTGTGCAAAGGATTTTAAAATTGACAATTAATATTTGCATTTGAAGTTATGAAATATGATTCATTAAACATGTTTATGGTTGTTACAGTAAAAATATAACTTTTTCTACTGTGATTTTATGTTTTTTGTCTGATTTTAGATCACTTCTGGTTATACAGTATGACAAAATGAGAACATAACTGTAAATTCAGGCACGTGAGGTTGCGCTAAAAAGAATGATACCAAACAAGGCAAAGTAAATAGTTTTTAAAGGTAAAATGTGGAGAGAAAATCAAGAGTAGTAAAAAAATGGCCAATACCCTGGACGCCAGAGGGTTAAACGTTCTTTGTTTTTTATTTTAAGTAACGCAATAGTTACTTTTCCAAGTAATTAATTACTTTTAGAATATTGTAACTCAGTTACTAACTCAGTTACTTTTTTGAAGAAGTAACTAGTAACTATAATTGAATTACTATTTCAAAGTAACTTGCCCAACACTGCTCGCGAACAAGACCCCGAGATACTTGAACTCCTCCACTTGGGGCAGGAACTCATCCCCGACCCGGAGTGGGCACTCCACCCTTTTCCGGCTGAGAACCATGGCCTCAGATTTGGAGGTGTTGATCCTCATTCCCGCTGCTTCACACTCGGCTGCGAACCGTTCCAGTGCGAGCTGGAGGCCATCACCCGATGAAGCCAACAGAACCACATCATCCGCAAAAAGCAGAGATGAGATTCTGAGGCCACCGAAGTGAAAGCCCTCCGCCAATTGGCTGCGCCTAGAAATCCTGTCCATAAAAATTATGAACAGAATCGGTGACAAAGGGCAGCCCTGGCGGAGCCCGTCATCCACCGGGAACGAGTCCGACTTATTGCCGGCAATGCGAACCAAGCTCTTGCAGCTGTTGTATAGGGATCGAATGGCCCATAGCAATGGGCCAGACACCCCATACTCCTGCAGCACCTCCCACAGGACACCCCGAGGGACACGGTCGAATGCCTTCTCCAGGTCCACAAAACACATGTAGACTTGTTGGGCAAACTCCCATGCGCCCTCAAGTATCCTTGAGAGGATAAAGAGCTGGTCCAGTGTTCCGCGACCAGGACAAAAACCGCATTGTTCCTCCTGTATCTGAGGTTCGACTAACGGACGAACTCTCCTTTCCAGCACCCTGGCATAGACTTTCCCAGGGAGGCTCAGGAGTGTGATCCCCCTGTAGTTGGAACACACCCTCCGGTCCCCCTTCTTAAAGATGGGGACCACCACCCCGGTCTGCCAGTCCAGGGGTACTGCCCCTGATCTCCACGCAACATTGTAGAGGCGTGTCAACTAGGACAGCCCTACAACGTCCAGAGCCTTCAGGAACTCAGGGCGGACCTCATCCACACCAGGGGCTCTGCCACCAAGGAACTGCCTCAGTGACCTCGCCCCCGGAAATTGGCGGGTCATCCCCCTCATCCCCAGACTCTGCTTCCTCCTCGGAAGACTTGTCAGTGGGATTAAGGAGGTCCTCGAAGTATTCCTTCCACCGCCAGACAATTTTCTCAGTCGAAGTCAGCAGCGCTCCACCAGCACTATACACAGTGCAGGTAGAGCACCGCTTTCCCCGCACTATACACAGTGCAGGTAGAGCACCGCTTTCCCCTCCTGAGATGCCTGACAGTTTGCCAGAATCTCTTCGAGGCAGTCCGAAAGTCTTTTTCCATGGCCTCTCCGAACTCCTCCCACACCCGAGTTTTTGCTTCAGCCACTGCCCGAGCCGCATTCCGCTTGGCCTGTCGGTACCTGTCAGCTGCCTCCGAAGTCCCACAGGCTAACCAAGCCCGATAGGGAGACCGGGGACATTGAGTCCTTTTGAACCAATTACATTTTATTTCTTGTATTTTTGTTTTAATTTTTTGCTTCTTCAAACACATTAAAGAACAACATGCACATTTACAAAATGTCAGTGACATGCCACAAACTCATGCATGGATGATCACATTTTCCACCTGATTAGCCCTGTTTTTGATGTGTTCTGAGGATCTTAAGAGGAAATGGCAGAACACAAAATCAAAGTAAACTTCCATGGTTTCAGATTTAATCAGCCAGACTAAGAATGCATACAAAATGTTTCCCTCTTTAAACAAATGTTGTCAAATTTTCTCTGTATGAGTAGATGGAGTTCGGTAATGCACGGGCTATCTTATAAATTATTTTAATCTTTTATCTATTATTGTTCATAAAATTAATAAAATAAAAACATACAATAATTTTACAGGCACTGCAGTGGGTTTACATACCCACTGCAGTCAAACAAAGAGTGCCTAATGAGCCCAGTTATAAGCAAACTGTTAAGACTACACTGTACACTGTGTTCACTGCCTCCGAAAGAAGGTTCCATTGGAGCAGCCTTTCAACACCTCTCTCTATCTCTCACTTTGCGAAGTTGACCCAGACAGTAAAGCTTGTTACCAGCTACGAGCCAGACACGGAAGCAGGTCTCTTTACTACGGTTCAGAGCTGTAGACCTGGCCGAGGTAACAATAAGAAAACCGTAGCTGGTGCTATAAAACTACTGAACTATTATTCCCTGATTACCTCCCTTTTTTGACTGTAAAGAGGATCATATTTTACAAGATGACATCATGCTAATATCATATATCATATAATCATATTAAATCGAAAGTGAAACTATTTAGACAACAAACTCCAGAAAATATTAGCAGCAGTCATGGAGTAAGTTGGTGTTGAGTGTGATATATTGTGTGGTATATTTTTACTTAGAAATATTTGAACCATTAAAGAAATGATTACCTAAAATTCCATCACACTTCAAGATGTGAAAATAGTTAAAATATTTTAAATTATTTAAATATTTTGACCAAGCAACAGAAATAAGCTGGATGAAAAAACTATACAGATGATGTTAAAAATAATTTAGGGTTATAAAATGACTTTTTTATATTGCAAGGTTCTAACAGAGCTTTATTTTGTTATCTCATTAACCTCATGTGCGACTGATTTATATCCAGTGCCACGTATGCATTGCACAGCCATATTGTGTTAATCAGTTCTCTCTTTACATACCTCCATAGTTCTCTTCTTTCCTTCGTCATTATTACCTTTGTCCACCATGTCTCTGGAGAGTTACTCGCATTCTCCTTCAAGACTCTGCCCCAAAAATAATAAATGTTGTCAGAAAGCAGTGTTTATTTAATGAAGAGAGGCAAGAGCTCAGAACTGTATGGACTGTGTCCAAGAGTTTGTATTTTAAAACATTCGCTCTGGTAGCAGTAAAACAGTATTCTTCATTTTGTGTTCAGTTTCTCTGACACACCTTTTTTATAGAAATATGGATGGAACACTTATAAAACAGGTCTAACAACATTACAAGTTTCTATTGCCCTTGGCTTTGAACTTGAACACATTTTGTTTGATTATCATCTAGCATAAAAATAGATGATAATCTTCTACCATGAAAAATCACACGCTGACAAAAATTGTCAACTCCCAGCATCTGTTGCCAGCTACACTTCTGACAATCCTGGAATGGGCAGGTCTGCACAGGAGTAATGCTGGAAATGTCCTTATTATCTACTCCTATTCCTTCTATTGTCATGAATTGGCTGCAAGTAGTAGGCAGAATCACAGACTCATGGAGCCAAGACTTGGACCTCAAAGTGCAGCTTTTTTAACTGAAACAGGAAAATAATACAAACTACACTGGGAAATAATAACAACTAAATACATGGGGAAGCACACAGAGAAACACATAACCATGACGGAGATCATGACATAGGACTGAGGGAGACACTGACATAAATACAAGGAAGAGAGGAGACAGTAGAAACATGACAGACTGGGCGAACATAGAATGGAACACAAGAAGACAAACAAGACTCATACAAAGATATAAACACAGAGAGAGACACAAAGGGCAAGGACACAAGAAGGAACCTAACAATCGAAGAATTAAACAGGGTATATAAGAAACTCAAAATAGAATAACTAAGACTATAAGTGAACCTGAACATAAACCATTTTCCAAATATTACTAGAATACAAGAAAGTGCTGGATCAAAAGGACCCAGAACTATGACATCTATTCCTTATTTTTCTACTTTACCATTTTTTTATTGACTGAATTAAACCATCAAACTCTGTGTCTGCTATTCAAAATTTCTAATTTTCGTATGCATCTTCGTAGCATGAAATACCAAGAGAGCTTCATTTCCTTTCCTCATTTAATTGTATGAATAACTTTTTTGCATTTCAGTGCTACAAATGCATTTCTTGTCCACACAGGGATAAAAGGGTAAAAAGAAAGTTGCTCAAAGAGTGATAGCTCATATGTTCACAGAATCATTTTGTAATAGCTTCCAATTCGTGTCCAAAAGATTGTACTTTAAAACCTTCATTCTGGTAACTGTAAATCTGAATTTGTATTATGTGTTCAGCTCTGAAACACTTGTTCTTTCATAGAGATACCATTGTCAGACCAATAAAACAGGTCTAACCATCAAAGATTACTTGCTAACAAAAAACGGTCAACTGCCATCTCCTGCAAACTACATCTCTGACCATACTGGAATGGGTAGTTCTGCTCAGGAGTAATACTTGAAATCCTGAAATTCCTTTCTATAATATCACTATAATATCACATTTTCAGGCCAAATTAGTCCATATCATTCAATGGAGATTGATTTTTTATTTGTATACCTGTGCTTACCGTCAAGACAATCAGGCTGAGGTAGTGGATGACCTCTACAAATATCACCCAGAAAAAAGTATATTAAAATAATGCTCAGAAATTAGGATATGAAGGTGACAGCCCACATTTATCGTCAGTGGAAGGAGGTAGGTGATGGAAAAAGGCAAGCCTAAAATTTTTTTATTAAAACTTAAAAAAAAAATGCCAGTGAAATTTTAAAACAGAGATTCTTGGTGCCCCTCTGCAAATGGCTACCTTATTCTGGTAGAGGGGTTTGTGTGTCCCAGGGATCCCAGGGGGCTATGTTGTCCGGGGTCTTTTGCCCCCTGGTAAGGTCTCCAATGGCAAATTGGTCCTGGGTGAGGGACCAGACAAAGAGCAATTCAGGAGACCCCTATGAGAAGACCATTGAGAAAACAGTTCGCCCTGTCTGGGATAGTGTTACCAGGGCCCCGCCCTGGAGCCAAGCCCGAGATCGAGGGTGCCCGAGGTTGAGGGTGTCCGAGGTCGAGCATCTGTTGGCTGGGTCTTAGTCCATGGGGCCCTTCCGGGTGGTGGCCAGGAGCGGAGGCCTTGGCGGCTACCAAGACTGGGAATTGGGACATGGAATGTCACCTCTCGGGAGGGGAAGGAGCCTGAGTTAGTGCTTGAGGTTGAAAGGTACCGGCTAGATATAGTCAGGCTCACCTCAATGCATGGCTTGGGCTCTGGAACCAGTCTCCTGGAGAGGGGTTTGTCCATAATGAACACCATCTTCGAACTTGAGGGTGTCCATAAGTGCACATGGCACCAGGACACCCTAGGCTGCAGGTCGATGATCGATTTTGTAGTCGTATCACCAGACTGCCCCTATTGTTACTGATCTTGGTTTTAAGTTGGACAGTGATTTTTAATTGGACAACCAAATCAAAGCAGTGGTGAAGTCCAGTTTTTATCGTTTAAGGCGACTGGCAAGAGTGAAATCTTTTCTTTCGAGGCAGCACCTTGAAATAGTGATCCATGCTTTTATTTCTTCCCGCCTGGACTACTGTAACGCACTTCATGTGGGGGTCAGTCAGTTGTTGCTCTCACGTCTGCAGCTGGTTCAAAATGCTGCTGCACGACTCCTAACAGGAACTCATAAAAGAGAGCATATAACCCCTGTGCTGGCCTCTCTGCACTGGCTGCCTGTGTCTTTTAGAGTTCATTTTAAAATTCTTATGTTTGTTTTTAAATGCTTTCACAGTCTTGCCCTGCCTTACCTCTCTGAGCTTCTTCATCTCCACACACCCTGTCGGTCTCTCAGGTCAGCTGACCAGCTGCTCCTGGAGGTACCGAGATCCAGGAGGAAGCTCAGAGGGGACAGGGTCTTCTCTATCGTGGCTCCAAAATTATGGAATAATTTGCCCTTGCACGTTAGAGAGGCCCCTTCACTGTCCACTTTTAAATCGCATCTTAAAACCCACTTTTATTCTTTGGCTTTTAACCTCAGTGAGACTTAGTTTTCAGTTGAAATGAAATTAGTTATTTAATTAATTATTTTTATTTTTTCTTTCTTTTATTTGGCTTTTATTTATATCTTATGTAATTTTATTTTATGGTTTCAATGTACAGCACTTTGTGTCAGCTGTGGTTGTTTTAAAGTGCTTTATAAATAAAGGTGATTGATTGATTGATTGATTGAGAACTGAAGAGAGGGGCTGAGTTGTCAACTGATCACCACCTGGTGGAGAGTCAAATACAGTAGAGGAGCAGAGGAGGATGCTGGACAGAACATATAGTGGAGGTGGGCTGGGAACACCTGAAAGAGGCCCCAGTCTGCAAGATCTTCAATTCACACCTCCAGCAGAGCTTCAACAGCCCTCCAAGGGAGACTGGGGACATTGGGTCAGAATGGACTAGGAAATGCCACTCAGTGCAGATGACAGTCAGGACCCATTCCCAAATCCAAAGGCACGGGGAACAAACATTCTTGTCCACCAGGAGAAACCCCAACATACAGGCACCAAGCCCATTGGATGCTAGGATACCCACCCGAGCCCGTCGCCTGGCACTAAGGGCAACTCCAGATTGAGACAGTCGCTGGACTGGTTCCAGAGCCCAAGCCCTGCATTTAGGTGAGCCTGACTATATCTATCTGGTACCTTTAAATCTCACACACTTACTCATTCTCTAACTCTGAGGGTAGAGATGGTAAACTTAACAGTTTACCATACAAGAGGGGGAAATGGGCTTCCTCCGAAGGGTGGCTAGCCTCTCCCTTAGAGTTTAAATTTTCAAGTTGTATTGTCATATACAGATAAACAATATAGCCGCATTTACCCGTAATGAAATTCCTTAGCTTGTGCTCCTCAGTTTTACATGAGCATATAGAAAGTGTGCAGTTATAGTTAAGCAGAAAATAACAGTAATAATAATAATACTGAAAGAAAAAACAAACAAAATACTGATGTATCATCATCTGATGGGATTCCATGTTAGATTCTTGATGAATGTGGGTTGTTGTTCTTCAGCCTGATTCTATATGCCCCTTTTTAACTTTGAGCACCTGCCCCTTCAAACATCTCTGCATGGCCCTTTCAGGTGGAAGAGCAGGTCACCTAATAATCGGAAGATTATTGGTTCAATCCGTGTCTGCTCCAGTGTGCATACAAATATCTTTGGGCAAGATACTAACCCCAGGTTGCTCTTTAACCCTTTAAGACCTATCATAGAACCAAGTCCGCCAGAGTTTATATTATATTTTTACATGCTGTAGTGCCAATTTTGGGAGCATTTCAAGTTGCTATACATCAATACAACCATTATAGCCCACATTTTAATAATATGTATGCATTAAGTGCATAGTAATTACATAAATTGCAAAAAAGTGCAATAAACTACAAAAAAATTGAAAATCGTTTTTGTTTTTTTAAAATACATTTCTAGTTAGAGAAATTTAAGAGGCTTATCCCTCAAAACTGTAAATACAAAAAAGTTGCACAAAATAGTTTCCCACCACAGGAAATTTATTTTGAGTGTCTTCATAGTTTTATTTTTGAAATACACCAATTTTTATATACTGCAGAAAAAACGAAAATAAATATTATAATGCAAATTTGCAAAAAAGCAGCATATGCATCAAAATAAACTATTTCCAGCAGTGCAATTTGAGTTCTAAGCATCCCAGAAACGACACAGAAAGTCATAAAGTCAAAGATAACTTTTAAAAACACCAGTATAGGCTCATGAGGTCCTGATAGTAAAAAAACTACATTTCCGCGAAATGACGTCACTTCCGGTTTCTGGCAGGTAATGGCGGACATGCGAAAGTTCGCGCTGACATCTATTCCAACGTAGGAAGTGTTTTGCGAACAGCTGATCGGATCGGCAAAGCGTGTTTCTGGAATATTTTGTTTTTGTTGCTGCAAGTGCTTTTTATGCAGTTTTTGCAAAGCTATATGTGGAAGGAAACCGTGACCTAGGACAAGCTAATGGCACAAGATGTAAGTACAACTCCTCCGGTCTCATATGCAAAAGAAATTATTGCTCTAGCTTACGTGGTTGCAGAGCTACCAGGATTTAAAAATAGTTACGCAAAACGGAGCGTGCCCGCTCCGACCGGTTTTAAAGGGTTAATGCATTCATTGGAGTATGAATGTGTTTGAATGCCTTGAAAGAAAGCACTCATAGCATAGAAGAAAAAGCACTTGTGCATATTGGTGAGTGGGCAGATTAAGCACTTTGAGTGCTTAAAGTGGGAAAGCGCTATAAAAGAACCAGTCCATTACCATATTACTATTCAGCTCAAGTTGTTGAGCTCGTAGCATGAAAGCAAGCAAGTGAAATCACTTAACCCTGTAAGATCTTCTGCTTCTGCTGGACGG
This sequence comes from Oreochromis mossambicus, assembly GCA_922035795.1. Taxonomy (NCBI): domain Eukaryota; kingdom Metazoa; phylum Chordata; class Actinopteri; order Cichliformes; family Cichlidae; genus Oreochromis; species Oreochromis mossambicus. The sequence goes on along the minus strand of CAKLIZ010001317.1, from coordinate 13,510 downwards.
TCCGAGGGGCCCGGCCAGTTTTGGATTGCCTCCGCTAGACGGTCCGAGGGGTCCGTCCAGTCTTCGTCTGCTTCCGCTGGAGGGTTCGAGGGGCCCGTCCAGTCTGCAGCGTCACCACCTGCGGCTTCCATGCTGTTGCCTGCAGCACCGGCCTCGTCTGGTCCTGCTGCAGCCACGCCACCATCTGATCAACAACCTGCTCGGGCGGTACATCCATGTCCACGGCCACTACCTCAACGTCGCCGGCCACTTTCTGGGCCACTGGCTGGACATCATTGCCGTCATGGACAGCCTCCTAAACTTCTAATCTCTTTCACCTGCGTCGGCACCGCTGCCTTCCGCATGGCAGAGGTCCAGATCTCCTTTGCACTGCGTCGCCGCAGCTGCCTTCTGCGTGGTCCGCCCACTGAATTGTACTGTTTCGGACTCCTGTGCTGTCGGCCTCCTGGTTGGCCCCCTGAACTGAACTGCTTTGGACCCCTGTGTTTCGATCATGCGGACTGGAAAATGATTTGCATGGCTGCTGACGACATCGATGAATACACAGACTCAGTCTGCGGATTTATCAGAAAATGCATGGAAGATGTCGCACCATCCCGAACAGTCAAAGTCTACCCAAATCAAAAACCGTGGATTAACAGTGATGTTCACACGGCACTGGTGGCACTGCTTTTGCCTCCATGAACACATCGGACTACAAAAACACACATTACCAAGACGATCAAAGCAGCCAAATGTGAGTACAGGGGCAGGGTGGAACAACAATTTGACAACCCTCGGAGTATGTGGTGGAACTAAACACAATTGCAGACTTTAGAGGGAAAACCGGAACACCGCTGTGTGAGGATCGAAACGTATTCTATGCTAGATTCGACACAGTGAACACCACGAGACTGAACAGTATGCGCACTGCGGATGACGTCAGTGTGAACACTGTGTCTGAGGAGGATGTGTGGAAGTGGTTCAGGAAGGTGAACGCAAAGCTACTGGTCCGGACGGGATCCCGGCCGCTACCTCAAGTCAATTCAATTCTATTTATATAGCGCCAAATCGCAACAAAAGTCACCTGAAGGCACTTTATATTGTAAAGTATATCCTATAATAATAGATACAGAGAAAAACCCAACAATCATATGACCCCCTAAGAGCTTATTGTGTGAAGAGGACTCTCCATTTACATGTACAAATTGGAGTCTATTAGATAGATATGATACAAACCACTGCAGCGCAGTACCTGTAATACCTACAGCATGTTCTAATCGCTCTAATAGGATATTATGGTCAACAGTATCGAACGCTGCACTAAGGTCTAGCAGGACAAGCACATAGATGAGTTCACTGTCAGAGGCCATAAGAAGATCATTTGTAACCTTCACTAAAGCTGTTTCTGTGCTGTGATGAGCTCTGAAACCTGACTGAAACTCTTCAAATGAGCCATTCCTCTGCAGATGATCTGTTAGCTGTTTGACAACTACTCTTTCAAGGATTTTTGATATGAAAGGAAGGTTGGAGATTGGCCTATAATTAGCTAAGAGAGTTGGGTCTAGGGATGGCTTTTTAAGTAAAGGTTTAAGTACAGCCAGCTTGAAGGCCTGTGGTACATAGCCGATTATTCGAGGTTGATCATATTTAAGACTGAAGCATTAATTAATGGCAGGACTTCTTTGAGCAGTTTTGTAGGAATGGGGTCTAAAAGACATGTTGATGGTTTGGAGGAAGTAATTATTGAAGTTAACTCGGAAAGATCAGTTGGAGAAAAAGAGTCTAACTGAATATCAATGGTACTAAAAGTAGCTGTACATAATATTACATCTGTGGGATGAATATTGGTAATTTTTTCTCTAATGATAGAAATTTTATTTGTGAAGAAGTTCATGAAGTCATTACTAGTGTTACGAAATCAGTTTCACCCCAGTTCTTTTTATTCCTCGGGCATCCAGAGACGGCACCGGACTCATTAGTCATTTTGTCATTTTCTAACATAACCTGCACAAACAAAATAATTTGCAGGACAAATGTTTGACATCAATTTTGTTCGATTTGAAGAAGGTAGGGGGGCCAACTTCACTCACATGTGTTTATAAGGTTGGGGAAACCTGCAGTCAGCTGAGAATGAAGAAGTCACTTGGATGAGTGACAAAACGTTTCTCCAACTGAAAATGTCCAGATGAACATAATCAACCTTTTGGGATTTACTTACCTGGATGATTAAGCACGCATCAAGACGTTATTTTATTAAAATTTTTAAAATGAAAGCAGCACAAACAAAAATTTTTGCAGCACAAACCAGCACAAACGTTTGACATCAATTTTGTTTGATTCCATTAATGTGGGGGGGCTGGTTGACCTCTGTTGACCTCTAGAAATCTTTGTTAATATCTTTAAAATGATAGCGGCACAAACAAAAATTTTTGCAGCACAAACCAGCACAAACGTAGCACAAACGTTTAACATCAATTTTGTTTGATTTGGGTAATGTGGGGGGGCTGGTTGACCTTTTGATTTTTACCTTTTCATTAATATCTTTAAAACAGAAGCAGCACAAACAACAATTTTAGCAGCACAAACCAGCACAAACATAGCACAGTTGATTGACACCCATTTTGTTTGATTTAATTAATGTGGGGGGGCTGGTTGACCTCTGATGACCTCTAGAAATTTTTAATCATATCTTTAAAATGATAGTAGCACAAACGAAAATTTTTGCAGCACAAACCAGCACAAACGTAGCACAAACGTTTGATATCACTTTTGTTGGATTTGAAGAAGGTGGGGGGGCCAACTTCACTCACATCCATTCACAGAGAGTTGGGGAACAGCTGCAATTGCTACGTCCAGATGAATAGAATTGATTTTCCTACCTGTATGATTGAGCATGCATCAAGACTTTCATTTCTCCTTAAATCTTTGTTTGTATCTCCAATTTCACAGCAGTAAAACTGTTTCTGACAAAATATTTGAATTTCTAAATCCATGACATGTATACATGAACAAATGTAAAGTTAATTTCTATAATAACAAATAATGATAAGCAAATAGGACTACACTGTAGCACCGTTTTGCTGAACACATTAAAGCTTCATGTGTAAAAATGAAAGTGCTCAATTGTAAGCAAAGACACTTTATTGATCAACAGTCCAACTCAAACAGTGACTCAGATGAGAAGAAGAGCAAAACAGCATTTCTGTTCTTGCTTGATTACTAGAGTAGGTGGCCAAGCTATGAACTTCCTCCAAAGTCTCCTTATTAATTATGCTGATACAGATATAGAACAACAGAACAAAAATAAAACATGGTGAAGCAGATTGTATAGGAGGTGATCGTCAAATCTCAGAAATATGCTCAAAAACATCAAAACTAAACAGATATGAAAGAGAAGATAACCTCACAGAGTAGATCGACCAAATTTTGAATCAGATTTTTTTACTTTTTAGATTTTGGTCTTTAATAATGCAGAGTAGGTTTGGTCCTGCTGCGTTTGGGCTCTTTATGTTCTGAGGTTGGATCCAAGTTCTCATGTGCAGCAGATAACTGAAAATAAAACAAACAAATTAAACCAACAGCACAAAACATGAGTAGCACAACAGATTTTCAACAACCTCATGCAACATTACCGTTTCATGGAGACTGAAGTTTAAAAATAAGAAGCACAAAGTGTTTTTTTTTTCAGAGACAGGAAAAAAATGATGCAACATTCAAAATATCATAAGAAGTTCAACAGGTTTCCATCAGAGCAGCATACATGTACTGCAGTGTCAGGAAACAGGACTAAAGGTGCTTTCACACTTTTAGATATGACATCATGAAATTATGATACTGTGGAAAAATCAGGTAACATCACCTCTTTTCACTAAATTTCACTGAGAAAGTCCCACTGACAGCATGAATCAACAACACTCACTGAAACCTGCAACAACAGACAGAAAACAAGTGACACAAACTCACCTCCATCTTTGTGTCATTTTCTCTGGTCTTCAGTCCAAAGTTCCTCCTTGTCTTACTAATGTAGAAGAGCATGAGGAAAACAGCCATCAGCAAAACACCATCCAAGGACGCACGCACAACCAGAAGCCAGGAGGAGTCAGGACAATATGTAGAGACTCCTGCAGTGACACTTTCACTCTGTGTTGCTGTTTTCTGTAGAGTGAAAGCAGGTGGGTTGGAAGCCATTTGTGTTGTTGTTTGTAGTGGGGAGGCAGTTTTGTTTGAAGCTGTGAACAATAAACATGAAACATTTAATAATAAATCAATAGTAATACACCATAATAATAATACTATCATACAGGTAAATACAAACATTTATCAAACACAAAATGCATAATTTTGTTCATAACATAAAATATAAAGCACACTAAAATTGTTTACACCTGCCTGCAGTTACAGTGAGTCTGTGTATCTTGTGGGAAAATGGTAGATGAAATCCATTTTAGCTGTGCCATCATAATTGAAAAATAAATGTATTCAAGTTTTTTAAGTTTTTTAAAGATAAAGCCTCATAAGAAATACGGTTTTGCAGATGATGAACAGATGAACAGATGATTAAATTTACCAGCACAAAAAGAAAATAATACTCTGAGATTGATCATCCAGCCTTTTTTTAAATGTCAAACCATCTCTTTCAATTTAGAAAGTTCTAGGAAGGTATAGTGATGTCTCAGCCAGTGTATCAGTTGATCTCGGGCAGTAACATTAATCTCACTGTGATTTTATTTATTCTTATACTTATAGTTATAATTTGTTTACTTTATTTTTGTTTTTGGTTCCTGTTTGAGTTGTGATCTTAATAATAATAATAATAATAATAATATAATAATGTTTTTACTATTTTGAAAAGAAACTTACCATCAATGACAAGAACATTTACACTGCTGTATGAATCTGGAGACAGAGGGTTTCCATAACCACAGCTGTACCGTCCTGTGTCTGACTTGGTCAGCTGTGTGATGGTCCCATACAGTCCAAATGTGGATACTGGTATGTATTCAATGCTGTATCTGCCACTCACAGATTTATCATTGCTTGTGTCAATGAGGATCTCCCCTTCATTCTTACACTGATTCTTGCAAAAGAACTTCCTCTGTCCATACACAGTACTGGAACATCCCAATGTGATGTTTTCTCCCTCAGTTTGTGTGCGATAAAAACCAACCCTTTTACCCAGATCTGTGAAATAGAAGAACATTCAGTTGGATTGGAGTAAGAACTGAAACTGTAAGCTGTTATACCATAATTACATTTCCTGGTTCAAATAAATAAAGTTATCATTTCATACTAGATCAGAAAAAACACATGCTTACCTGATCCTCTCCGAATCAACACTTTTTGTTGTACAATATATAATCAAGCCATGCAAAATGTTGCCTTCAAACTATGAACTTGAAGGGCAGAGATATGGACCCTTGAAGTTATTTTCTTCTTCATTTGACTTATTTTGTGAAGCATTTTTCAGGACTCGCAGCTAGATGAGCCTGGTATCAAAACTTATAATAAAAGGTGACTAACTTGTTTTTAGCATGATGAGACTTTTGGAAGATCATCATCTTTTTTAAGGTTTCTCAAACACAGCAAAAATGGCTTCTGTTACTTATTGATAATACATTAATAGAATTTTGCTATTAAAATCATGATATAACCCATCACACTGATACTCAAAATCAGTTAAAGATGTGAACAAGAGACAGATTTGGCTTTAGACTGGAGAGTTGGATTTTGTGTAAAACTGAGTTGGTTTTAGCAGAACCTAAATTTGAGTCCATAAATCATTTTATATTGTTGTAGGCTTTACACTGAGGTGCTAAAATTTCAATTCAACTACAGTTTTTACATGGTGTGTAAACTGTACACCTACATAGTATATCACATTAAAGTTACATTTATTAATTAATTAAACAGCTTGATATAAATATGGTCTGTATTGCTAAAAAAGAGTTAGTGGGGTTCTTCACATTTTTTATTTCAGGGAATTTTAGTACAAACTCACCATTTGAAACTCTGACCTCAAAGTCATAGTATGAATCTGGAACAGAAGGTCTTCCTAAAGCACACCTGTACATTCCTGAGTCAGACTTGATCATGTGTGTGAAGGTCACAGACACAATTCCGCTTCCTGGAAATCCATGTTCATATTTAATACTGTATCTCCCACTCTGAGCTGTGCTTCCATCTGTTTTAATGAGGATATCTTCTGCTCGCTCACATTTTTCCTTACAGAAGAACTTTGTGCTTCCAGATAAAGTTAAGTAGCAGAGAAACGACGCATTTCCTCCTTCAGCTGCAGACCAGATATTATGTTTTGCCTCGACTTGCACACCTGCATCTGTCACATGAAAAAAATTAAAATAAAATTAAAAAACAAAAAATAATCACAAGATGAAAATATGTGTATTGAATAAAATGTTTCGTAAAGTGGACTTATATCTTTTTTTTTTAAAGATCAACATTAAGATCATCAGTCCTCACCTGACAAGAAACAGAAGAAGAGAAAATGGAGGATTTTCATTCTGACTTTGATCCTGATGCAGAAAAGTTGTTACACTTCAGAAGAACAGCGTCTGACACTTCACTCCCTCTGTGTCTGTCAGATCATCAGAAAACTGATGTTACTCAATGACTTGTTTCCTTTTTATCACTTCCTTCAAATTTTTTAGATGCATTCATCACATGCTAATGAGGATGATGATGTGATAATGAAACGTATGTGTGTACAAAACATCGTATATCTAACATTATGAATCTGCCTTTTTGTAGATCAGTACTGTGAAGCTTCTCTGATGCCGTAAATGTGGATGAAAAGAATTTCAGACCAAATCTGACTTTGAAATACTGATGACAGGTGGTTCAAGCTCTGAGAGGAACACATGAAACAGATTTTTTTCTTTGTTTTGTAGCCATGTAACTAGGGATGGGTACCGGTTCTGACAGAGACGGTAGTAACCAGACCGAAAAGCAGCGCGCATTTCGGTGCTTTATTTCGGTGCTTTTTTTTTCTTTTTTTTTTTTTATGAGATGTCATACACTTTGGATTCTAGTCAATCATTTTACCTTTACAAGGATAGTAGGCGGGCCCAGGTACGTACGTTCTTTTAGAGCAAAGCTACAGATTAAAAATGCCCAAGGCGAGGCAGTCACAAGTCTTGCTGTACTTCACAGCAAAAGATGCAAACTCAGCAGCCTGCAACAAGTGCTTTAAGCCCCACGCCCCCGGTACCGGGAGCAAAAGGGAGGAGATCACGTTTAATCGGTTATAACACGGGGTGAGAAATATAAGTCCAGACATGTGTGGTATGCACAGAAACCTCTGAATCTCAGCTAAAATCTCATATAAACCATTTCTACAACCACCAAACTCAACGAAAACAAGCCATGATTAAACGAGCAGTTATGTAAATGCGCACAAGTCCACTAAACAAACAAGGCGAACCAGAAATTCTCCAAACTTCATGTAACCAGCTAAAGATAGGCTGGTTATCTTCTAGAGCTATCACCAATTCCAAACACCAAGTTTCACCACACTCTGACCAAAATTCACTGAATGAGCCGCAAAAGAAGATCACAAAAACACACAGCGGTTTCCTCCGTTAGTTTCGCTGGTAGCCACGTGATTATCAGCAGTTACCACGCCTACCTACCCGCATCAGAGCCGTTTTCTGTCAACAACCTCCATTTTAGACCCACCTACAGACACGTGACTGGACAGACGCCACATGCAGCAAATTTGGGCCCACGTGGATTTTGGCATTGCAACGTCTGATTGGTTGAAGTAACGTGAACGTGGCATCGTTACTTTGATTCTATTGGCTAAAATGATTAAAAAGTGGTGTCAATCATGCAAATTGACCAAAAGAACCCAAAGTTACAGCCCCTCAGAGTTTAAAGGGCCGGAGGCCAATTAAGCGCTCCATGTGCACAACAGAAAAGGCCCCTTACCATGTAAATGTGTGGTTAATTCTTCAAAAATGTATTTTAAAAAAAGCATTTTTAGGCATGTTAATAAAAGTAATTAATTTCTGCTCTTAAATACCTAAAAAATTCAACTGGCATAGTCTCCAATTGTGTGCCAAAATTGGACATTTTTGTACAACGTCTGGATATTCATATATTGACAGCGCTGTAATTTTTCACTGTTTCACTTTAAAAACATAAATCTTTGCACAGATGATGTTTATATGTTGGTTACTGAATTTCTGCAGTAAACTGAGGGATATTTTTAAAAGGGTTATATGCTAAAATTAAAAAAAAAATAGGCGAGGATAAAATCTACTTACTTTTTCTGTGTTCCAGTCTCAGTAACTTTGACACAGTAATATCTGCTTCAATATTTACACCTCTGATGAAATTTCACAAGTATTAGCTTTATTTTGATACCAAGATTGTAAGCACAGAGTTTGTAATTGCAGAGAAATAATCAATTAAATTTGGGCATTGCATTTTAGAGCAGAAAGCTCAGAAACCCCTTTGGGGCTTAAAAGGTTAAGGTGATACTGTGCAAAGGAGGTAACACCTCAAATCTGATGAAACACCTGGCGACGGATAGCGTTTTTTAAAAGCCGAGAAATGCACCGTATTTGATAGCTTGCTGCAAGACCTCACACCGAGCACATCTACTGCGGGTGTGGTAAATCTCCATTAGCGAGTTAGCGCGGATCGTCCTGTGTGTGGGGCTGGACGGTTCTTATCATTTTGCAGAAAAAAAGAGACTGCTAAAAATAAAAACATAAGAGGTTTTTGGACAAAGTTTGTGTTCTCCATTCTTTAAGCACCGGTTCGAGCACCGTTTAAGCACCGGCACCGTTTCTAAAGTACCGATTTGGCACCGGTATCGGATAAAACCTAAACGATACCCATCCCTACATGTAACCATTTTATAACTAGAAAAATTTGCATTTCCTGCGAAAATGCTGTGTGGATGCCTTAACGCTGAAGCTGTCTGCTGAAAAAGATGAAAAGTTGCAAAAAGTTGTATGGTGGTGAAAAGAACATGTCGCCCTGAGCAGGATTCAAACCTGGCCCTCCTGGTCTCAAGGCAGCTACTCATCTCACTGAGCTAAACTCATTCTCTCAAAAAGGAGGAGGAGAGACCGACAATTCTGCTAAAATGAGCAGAAGCTGCTGAGAATTGTGCTGAGAAGAGGTGAAAAGGCTGAAAATTTTGCAGAAAAGAGGTAAATCAGCAGAATTTCTGCAGAAAAGAGGCAGAACAAAAGAGAAAACTGAAAACAGGTTTTGCCATGACCAGGATTTGAACCTGGCCCTTCTCGTCTCAAGGCAGCTGCTCATCTCACTGAACCAAACTCTTTCTCTCAAACACAAGAGATGGAGCAACTGACAATTTTGCTAAATGAGCAGAAGCTGCTGAGAATTGTGCTGAGAAGAAGTGAAAAGGCTGAAAATTTTGCAGAAAAGAGGTGCATCAGCAGAATTTCTGCAGAAAAGAGGTAAAGAAGCAATAAGTTGCGCTGAAAAGAGATGAATCAGCAGAATTTCTGCTCAAAGGCGGCTATTCATTTCCCTGAGCCAAAGTCATTCTTACAAAGAAGAGGTGGAGAGACGGACAATTCTGCTGAAATGAGCAGAAGCTGCTGACAATTGTGCTGATAAGAGGTGAAAAGGCTGAACATTTTGCAGAAAAGAGGTGAATCAGCAGAATTTCTGCAGAAAAGAGGCAAAGAAGCAGAAACTTGCGCTGAAAAGAGATGAATCAGTAGAGTTTCTGCTCAAAAGAGTTGTCTTTTTTCTGAATACAGCCAAAAAAGCTGGAATTTCTGCTGAAAAGGGGTGAAAAAAATGAAAATTTTGCTGAAAAGGGGTGAAGAAGCTAAAGTATACCAAATCAAAGTATTTGTGCCAAAACATAGTGTTTCTGCCATATTGTGGTACTACTACATTACAACATGAATACGGATTAAAGATGAAAGAAACTGGCAACAAATTCCTCCACTACAAACCAGTCTGATACCACTTCTTTGCAGTGTTCACGTTTACTAAGGCACTACCCAAAAGGCGCCACGAGAGGGCACTCCAACACAAGAGATGAGGTGAATGAGCAGAATTTCTGCTGAAAAGAGGCAGAAGGTTCTGTATGTAGAAAAAGAAACACTGTTGAACCATGTGTGAAATAAATAAAGAAATGAAATGAAAGAACAACCTGGTTCTGCTCAAATTCACCAATCAGAGATACTGCCTCAGTCTGCTTCATGAGGCTGTGTACTTGTTTCTGCCATGGAGCGTTAACCCTTGTGCGCCCGCCCGCCTGTTCTCGGGGCGTGGGGGCGTGGAGACCCCCGAGGGGCGTGTGTGTTATTATGATGATGATGTTGATGTTGATGATGATGATGATGGTGATGGTGATGGTGATAGTGATAGGGTGTGGTGGGGGGTCGCTAGGACCCCCTCGGGGCATATGTGTTATGATGATGATAGGGTGTGGTGGGGGGTCGCTAGGACCCCCTCGGGGCATATGTGTTGTTATGACGACGATGATGATGACGATGATGATGACGATGATGATGATGATGATGATTAGGGTGTGGTGGGGGGTCGCTAGGACCCCCTCGGGGCGCTTGTGTTATTACAAAGTCGGCGGCGTCTGGGAAGCGGCGGTGCGTGAAGCGGCGCAGTTGGGACAGTACGTGACGGCGCAGTTGGTGCACACGTACACTCGGCACTCGTGGCACAGGATCTTGGTCTTGACGTCTTTGCTCCTGGGACACACGCGGCACCTTCGCCTCTTGACCGGAGAGGAGTCGTGCGGCATAGCGGCGGCGGTGGTGGAAGTGGTACGAGTAGTACGAGCAGTAGTAGTAGTAGCGGCATCGACATCAGCATCATCAGCCTCAGTAGTAGTACCTCGGGCCGCGACTCGGCCTCCTCCTCCTCCTCGCGCCAAGGCCCTGGCTTCGATCATGGGGCGCGCGAGCGCTTTGCCCAGCCGCTCGAGGAAGAGCCTTCGTTTGTTGAGCTTGCCCGCCATCCAGTCGGGGTGAATTTCCCTCCAGAGCACGAACGCGTTGTATGCCGCCACGTCCACCATGTTGTGGAAAAGGGCCACGGGCCACCTGCAGGTCTTTCTCCTGCAGCTGTACGTGCTCACGACCTTGTCCAGGTTGTCGACGCCTCCCTTTGTGCGGTTGTAATGCAGCACCAAGGGAGGTTTGCCGCCGCCGCCGTTGCTGTTGCTGTTGCTGCTGCTGCGGCTAGGCCGGGGCTCGGGGCCGGAGCGGCGGCGGTGGTGGTGGTAGCGAGGAGCGGTGGTGAGGAGCAGCACGTTCTTGTTCTTCTTGGCCACGTAGGAGAGGATGATCGTGTCTGGCCCTCTTCCTCCTCCTCGTCCTCCTCCTCCTCCTCTTCTCGGTCCCGCGGAGCCGCCGAGTACTACGGATTCCACGGAGCCCACGGCCCTGCCCTTGACGCAGCGCAGCTCTCTGGGGATCTCGGGTCTGTTCGATCGCAGAGTGCCCAGCACGGTGTGGCCTCTTTCGCGAAAGAGCCTGTCGGCGAGCTCGCGCGAGGTGAAAAAGTTGTCGCACGTGACGTTGCGTCCCGGCGCCAGTCCCTCGGTGAGGTCCACGACCACTCGAGTGGCCAGGTGCTTCTCGGGAGGGCCGCGCTTGTCGGGCTTGCCGGTGTAGACTTGCATCTTCCACGCGTAGCTGGAACGCGCGTCGCACGCCACCCATATCTTGATCCCGTACCTGGCCGGTTTGCTGGGCATGTACTGTCTGAACGGACACCTTCCTGATTGGCGAGAGAGAAAGAAGGGAGAGAGAGAGAGAGAGAGAGAGAGAGAGATGTGGGAAAGTGTGGGAGATTGGGGCAGAAACGGAAGAAGAGACGTCA